>LR990852.1:8158522-8396402 GCA_905163395.2 Endotricha flammealis | reverse complement strand
GAAAGCTACATACGGAACTGGTTGTTTTGTTCTGTACAACACGGGGGATATTCGCGTGAATTCAAGCCGAGGGTTATTGACGACAGTTGCTTACCAATTAGGCAGTCATAACCCACCGAGCTATGCTTTGGAAGGCTCCGTAAGTATATGATTTTTTTATTCTAATAATAATAATTGCACTCAGTTTTTTCCTTTCCTTTTTAGGGTTCCGTAGTAAAGTACAAGGAACCCTTATAGTTTCGGTCTAGCGCCTAGACGCTTAATGCTAGAAAGCTGTAATTTGGTAAATATACACATATTAACAATGCTAACAAAGTGCTGGTACAAAATTTTGAAAAGTATATTTTTTGGGGTGCTACATGTAAAGTGGAAATAATTTTTTTTTTGCGCCCTACTATATGTGGGATATCGTTGGATAGGTCTCTTCAAAACATTAAGGGTGTGGAAAGATCATTTTTCGATACAATAATCCGTTTCGGAATTATTTACATTTATCGTGTTAATTTTCGTTTGGCACGGTAGTGCCCCCCTCCCTCTTTCTCCGAAATGTTTAGAAATTTGAAAAAAAAAACATGGTAGTAGTCCATATGCTGAACCTTCAATGAAAACTATAACGGTTAAGTAGGCTCTACTAGTTACCGAGTAATAGCCGACGAACTGATAAAATAAAATTTCTTTGATGAAAACTTACAAATGTGATGATAGAATTTGATATTGGACTCAACTGAAGGCAAGCAAAGCACAGCAAATACGGAAGCCTACGTTGTGCGTGGCCCGACACGTACTTGCCTGGTTTTTTTCATATGGTTAACGAATGTTTACATGACATGTTATATGTATAAACCAAAAAACTATTTTAAAACGTATTGTCTATTTGTTCCAATTAATATCTAACCTGGACTTTAATATCTTTTTTAGTGTAGAAGTACTTTTACTTTTTATTTCGAAATAGCAATGCTCGATTGACATGTTCATATGACACTCAAACCATGGGGTGATTGAACTCGTAATTGGACCTCATTGAGTAACAATTGATGAATTGATATATTCCTTCTGTTGAATATGACTTCAATCATCTTTGACCATTATCTGTGTGTGATTGTTTTATTGCACTCTGTTATCTTCTGAATAATTCCCAGGATTTAACATTCTTAAGATATAGTAACAGTGAAATTATTTGGCTTTAGCTATTATCAAACGATTTAATTAAATTGTAATAACCCATTTCTGTCGTATTAAATTATGCATACGTTATACCTAATGGGAATAACAACTGATATGTAATAACTAGCTGACCCGGCAAACTTTGTTCCGCCTTAGAGGCACTACCCTACCCTACCCCTACCCTACCCCACCCCTACCCTACCCTACCCCTACCCTACCCCTACCCTACCCCTACCCTACCCCTACCCTACCCCTACCCTACCCTACCACTACCCTACCCTACCCCTACGCCTACCCTACCCCACCCCTACCCTACCCTAACCTACCCTACCCTAACCTACCCTACCCCTACCCTACCCCTAATCGACTTTTCATTGTTTTTAAGATGTATTCTGCTATTCGGGACGGAAACAAATCAAAAACCATGGCAATTGGTCCAGCCGTTCTCGAGTTATAAGTGTTGTAACAAACACGACTTTCTTTTATATATGTAGATATACTTAGTTAAGTGTAAAACCTCCTGTAGTTACTCTCCCTGAACAATAAGCTTCACTGTTTATTGTGAATCTGTGGTCGCCGTTGTTAATTCTGGCTTTACAGAGAGGTGGGAATGGATAGAATAGAGTAGATTAGGTTCTTCTGTTATAAGTGAAAAACCGTTTATGGATGGGATGGCTCCTCATCGTTTATTTAAACGTGAATATAAAGCAATGGCTAGTCGGTGGATTTTTACTTCGTTATACGAGTATCTGTATTGACCCGACTCTAATATAACTGATAAGGCAGCACGCCGTTACTTACCATAATCATTTATAATTGTACTGATATAAATAAGCATTTCGTAAGTCAGATAACACGTATATTCAATGTGAAATTCGTGTCCTCATTTTCGTTAAATACTATGGATATGGTATAATATAACTATTAGAGAATACTGTTATTTAATTTTATCCTACTAATATTATAAAGGTGAAAGTTATGTGTATGTTTGTTACTTCACGCTCTAATGGCTGCAATAATATTATAAGTGATGGAATTTCTGTTTGTTTTTGAGTTACCCACAACACACGCAGGTTAAACCTAGTTTTTTTATACCACAATGTTGGCAAACAAGCATACGGCCTGCCTGAGGGCTAAGCATCACCGTAGCCTGTAGACGCTTGCAATAACGGGGGTATCACTCACGCGTTGCCAACCCTCTCAACTCAAAGTGGATCTCTGGAGACCTTACTCACCGTAGGAACACAACATGGCCGAGACTATTGCTATTTGGCTACGATCTTCTGTAAGGTGGAGGTCCTTCCCCAGACGGGCTGCTCCGATTAAGGCTAATTTTATATGACTGCGCAGAGCCGCGCGTCGCCGCGCGGTGGGGCGTTCTCATGACGGCATATATACGGCGCCCAGATCGGATGTAGACGATAATCACTGTTTACTTTGGTCTTGTACCGCGCGGTCATATGAACTTAGCCTTAAGCAGATTGTCCGCTGTGCCCTACCTCTCTTTCTTATAGTAGCAATAGCACCCTCAATACTCCCGTGGTACATAAATGTATTATTACGTTACAGGTTGCCATTGCGGGAGCAGCACTAGGTTGGTTAAAAGACAATCTGGGCCTCTTAGAAAACGCAAAGGATTCTCAAGCATTAGCCGAGACGGCATCTGAACATGGTAGTGTGGTGTTTGTGCCAGCATTTAGCGGGTTATACGCGCCGTATTGGCGCCAGGATGCTAGAGGGTAAGATTATCTTCCATCTGCATTAAAGCCCCACGACCTCACTGGTCTCCTTAATATCATTCTCAAACAAGCGATTTTGATCAATCGCAATTTTACAATTGGTCTTAAACTGGATGTAAGCGATCTACGGGGCGATAGCGGGTGTTGCTTGGCTGCCATTCTGTTCACTTCAATAAGAATATATGCGTCAGATCGCACCGCTGTCGCCGTCGCCCCGCTTATCGCGTACATTCAGTTTGAGGTCGTACTTTCGAAGCCCGCAAACGACAAACATGAAACACGTAGTTGGAACGCCATACTAACCATCATTGGTAGAGATGTAACGTTTTTTTGGAATAGAAGTAAATTGTGTTTTACAATTTCACAGTGTGATATGCGGCATCACAGAAGATACAAACTCGAATCATATCGTGAAAGCGGCTCTCGAAGCGGTCTGCTACCAAGTGAGGGATATTCTTGACGCGATGAATGAAGATTGCGGAATACCATTGCAGTTACTGAAGGTATTTTTAGACACTCATCATATCAAAACATAATCATCCCACTGCAGGGATATCTCCCTTCAATCGAAGGTGATTAGAGTGTACTCTGCCACGCTGCTCCAATGCGGATTGGCAGAGGCCGGTGTTTTCAAACCGCCCCAAGGCTACCGACTTGGCTTTACGGCTGTCATCCATCGACAACAGTCGACACCGACGGCTTAACGTGTCTTCCTAAGCACGAAGAAGCTCGAGATAACGAAGCCCATCCAAACACAGGCTATGGACGACGTCGCTTCATTTGCGTGTTCATATGAGAGTGCGATACGATAGCGTCGCTAGAACTTCTTTTTCTCACCATTTTAAACTGATTCGACCATTCATTTTCTGTAACGTTCGTACACGCGTGTGACGCGCTCTCCACGCAACGTAACAGATACTTTCTGTGCGATTTGTAAGTAGATCAACGTGTAAACGATGTGGTCGAGAATTAAAAAAAATACTTTAAAATACTGAAATTGCCTAATACCATGGACTAAATTAATTAAGGCTGAGTTGCACCATCTTACTTTAACAATATCAAACAACGAAATTTCAGTTAAAGTACCGGTTAGGCTAAAAATGAGTTGCACCAGTTGACAAATACTTAAATGACGTCATAACTTTAAATTTAACCGTAACCGCTCACTTTTCGCTGGTTAGTGCTATTGTTAGTGTTAAATTATCCGTCAAACTGTCAAACGCGTTGAAGTAAAACAAACACACCGAACTGTCAAAAATTTGACACTATTGGACAGCGCTAGATGATGATGCCATATTCAAAAATTTTACCCCCAACGAATTTGGGGTAAATCACACCTCATTTGACTTGCAACACTTTAACTTTAACAAAGCTAATGAATACGCCGGTGCAACACATTTTGCTGTAGCCGTTAAAGACAGCGTTACTGTTAGTGTCAAATTTAACACAAACCTTTACTATAACTTCTAATATGGTGCAACTCAGCCTAAGTATTTAATTAGTCTGTTTACATGCTAACATTCACTCCGAATGTCCAACTCACAGAATCAGTTTCAAAGAAAAAGTAATTTACACATGCTAAGCTCATTATAAGTTGTCAAAGAAAAATACCACAGTTACTATAAAATACAGGCTATTAAAAAATACAGTTTACAAACGATCTACTTTTAACTCAATACTCTTTCCGATTTCAGGTCGACGGCGGAATGACAGCCAATGCACTAGTAATGCAAATGCAAGCAGATTTAATAGGTATCAATGTTATAAGAGCAGGTTTTGCTGAAAGCACAGCTCTGGGCGCAGCTATGGCTGCGTATTGGGGCGTTAAAGAAAACACACAAATCACACCTATACCTATGGCTGTAGGAGCCAATTACGACCCAAAGATAACAGATGATGAAAGAGACATGAGATATAAACAGTGGAAAATGGCCGTAGACAGGTCTTTGGGCTGGGAACAGAATTAATCTTTGGTTAAATTTCAAGATGACATTACCGACAGTTTAAGGTATCTATTGCACAAAAATAAATTTATTTTTATAACCTTAATTGAGCTAAAAACAAAATTTCCGATCGCTCAGAAATGATTGCGTCGTTTTTTGTTTAATCGTGAAAAAATATTTTTCTTACTACTACCGTGTACAGATATCGTACTAGAATTAACATTTTATTTTATTTCCCTATAGATAGCAATGTATATTAAAGACTATTATATTTTCCGTTAATTCATCCATTTTCCAGAATACGGATTTGATTTTTAAATGAACAGATTTTCGTCTGACCACAACCCTACGTCCGGGTCGTACATCTTTCGAAATACAATTTTACGGACGTGCGGATAAAATTTTTGGCATTCCTTTACTCTTGAGCAAGTGATAATTGAATCGTAGACCATTTGTTAAAAGACTGGTATGTTATCCACTGGTCTATCACAGTTCTTCACGGCTAATATAGAATAACGGCGAACAATATAGAACAAAGCCAATGTTATATGAAGTTTAAAGGCTTTTACACACAATGCCAGCGGCACAGCAGCAAGCGCCGTCGGGGTTTTTCGGGCGCTCGTGCCACAATACAACCTGAATGCCAGAAGCATAATGATGACATAGCCGAGTTATAAACTGCTGGGTCATAGCCTTCTCTATTCGATAGAGAAGGCTATGGCTGGGTGTGTCTCCCTCTCCCTCGGAACTGTGTTTAGAAAGTGGTTGCTACCGCTCTGCCCGCAAAATTCAAATTTTCTAACGTTTTTAACAAATTGCAGCTCGTGTCGCAAATACAAAGAGAAGCCCTACTATTTATAATTTATATAATGATTATTCAGTAGATATATTGTGTTTATACACGGGCATCGTATTCTTATGAATGTGCAATGAAAGATTGAGTTGCAATTTGTTAAAAACGTTAGAAAATTTTAATTTTACGGGCCGAGCGGGAACAACGGTTTTAAGAGGGAGACGTTTCATTAGTGGCTTGATTATAGGCTGATAGAATAGGTTCATTATTATTTTAGAAGTGTAACTAATTTAAAGTAAACAATAATGTTTACTCTTAGAATAACTAGTGCCAGTTTCAACATCAACCCTATATTAGAACTGCCAAAAAATTTGGAGTTTATTTGACGAATAAGCTATTCGGAAGTGGTGAAACCGGCCCCTAGTGTTGTTATTTTATTTCATTCCCTTTAGTAGTATTTCAGATTTAAAAAGACAATGTCTGTGATTTCTAGTATCAAGCTTTGTTATTCGAAATTGAAAAATAATGTAATTTTTCTTCCAATTCTAATAACATCATATTTTGGTACCAAAAGTCACGACGGCATTAACATATAATTTATAAGAACAGTTTATTTATTTTATTCGTTAAAGGCCGGTTTCACCCATCTAGGTTAGCTGAATCGTTAAATAAACTGACAGTTTTTTGACAGTATGTATTTGACGTTTCATAATTGGAAAATTCGGCATTTTATTAGCAAGCGGTGAAACCGGCAATAAGGCTGATTTCAGATTCATGCGTTTGAACCCCGCCGTCCAGACGCGCGCGTTTGTTATTTACACTAGGACACGAGATAGTAGTCGTGCTCCATAGTCACGCAGTTCAAACGCGCCGTCGGCCAGTGCTGTCGAAGCGCGCGCATTGTAACGAAACGCGCGATACTAAAACACGATTCACAGCGTACGCAGGTCAAGCGCGCGCTTCAAAACGGGCTGGTCAACGGCGCGTCTCGCCGGCGTCATAGTTTTTTTTTTAGTTTTAAAGAGAATCTGAAATGAGCGTAGATTTTACGATTGTTAACGAAATTAAGACGTTATTTTTGTTACTCACTTCACGTCACTTCAACAGTTATACCATATAGTGCCATTATTAATTTATAATATTACCTACTTACAAATAATATTTAAAATTATATTCATCAAAAAAAGAAAAGACATATATACATCCTTTAATTATAGAAATTGTTGTTTTAGATGTTTTTTGCCTATGTCATCAGTTCATAATGATACTTATTTATTATTGGTATAAATGTATATCTATACTAATATTATAAAGAGGTAAAGTTTGTGAGGTTGTAGGAGGTAATATTATCTGGATCTTTTATACCAATAGAAAGCCATTCATGAGTGTTATAGGCTATATATTAAGCCGCCACGCGGGCAAAGCCCCAGGCAAAAAAGTGTACAAAATATTAAAATATATGAAAAATAATTATGAAATACTATGTATAAATATATTCGCATATTTAAGAAGTAAAATGTTTAAGCAAGATATTTTATTTGTATATTCGAATATTTTTAATTATAAATTTAAATTATGTAGGTAATAAAATTCAGTATCTTGTTATAATATGTAATTATACTATAAGTGTAAGTCTGCCTTTATAGTTCACCTGAGTGAAAAGCAATAACAACTTGTTAAGTTTATGTATTATTATACAAGCAACGAATGTGTTCTAATCGGTCTTATACCTTTCTATTAATATATCATGTAATTTAAGATTATCAGGGATAGGGTAGTCATCATAAATTTAATCTTTAACTGCAGAAATAAGGTTAAGAATAGTTTTTAAATAAATGGTTGTTATAAATTCTCTTTCTTCAGACAATACACAGATCATCTATACATATAATAAAACAGTAGACCCCGATATGTCTGTACTTTGAACATATTTGGCAAAAATGGAGAGGGAAGAGTTAGAGAAAGGTAATAAAAGCGAAACTTTTTTTTTTGAATTTATTGTCTGTCTGTCTGTCTGTTTGAACGCGCACATCTTCTAAGTTACTGAACTGATTTTAATCCTGTTTTCACAGGGAGATAGAGCTCGGCTTGGAGCAGAATATAGGCTTTGTTTCATTGAAATCGCATGACAAGAAAAGGAGTTATCCTTATTTGAAGATAACAATTATAAGACTGTATATTATTTTATCTTGATTGAAATACCATAATTGCATAATCACAATGATTTATATAAGACAGGTCAATAGTATTCAGTATACAAGCTAATGAAGTAAGTGCAAGATGCGAAAGAAATGTGCTAAAATTCGATAATAATATTAATATGTATAAAATTATGTTACAAAAACTGTTTAATTTTAAATAATACCTGAATATAGAATAAAATATCTAGACTCGAAAGTTATAGGTATGCATGCAAGTTAAAGGTATAGGTATGCAATGCACTAAAATCGTAAAAAAATGTATTTTTTTATATCTTCGTAGTTACATAATGTCTCATTTACTTTTCAAATAAATCGTTTACATGATTTTCACAAAGATGTATCGATTTTTTTTTATCGTTTCCAGTTCATGGCATAACGCTTAGTGAAGTGTACTTTTATAAGATAGAAAAGAATCATATGAAAGTATGCTAAAATAAGTTTTAAATTTAATAATGAATTTTATTAGAAAAAAGTAAATTCATGTTTTACGTTCGTTTAATTCTCTCTTGTCATCTCTATATTCCTCGTTTTAAAAATATTTGCATCACTAACTCGAAGGCTGATTTTAAAGTGACAAAGTCCGTTGTCCGTTGTTGTCGACAAACCAACGTGTTTTAAAGCGCGCGCTTGAACTGCGGACGGCTGTGAAACAAGTTTTAGTATCGCACGCTTCGGCAGCGCTGACTGTCGGCGCGCTTTTCACGAACGCGCGTTTGAACTGCGGCTACTATCTAGTGTAGTAAAAAGCGAGCGAGTACGCCGCAGTTCACTCACAGACAGATCAGCCTAAAAACTTAAGTCATTGTTATTTTAAGAAATTAATGACTTATGTATCGCCGTGTTTAGATTTATCATAATCGACAAATGAAAAAAGTATCTTAAGCATATTATAAATGTTTTCAGAAAACTTTTTAGCTACCACCAAATTAAGTGTTCATTATTTTGTAAGTTATTCATTTAGTATTATTTATTGATCAACATCACACAAAATGATAACACTTACGTTTTAAACCGAATATTGTAAACTTGAGTAGAAATTATAAATACTGCCTTTATAAACCAAAAAGCTGTAACTAAAAAAAATGAGTTTCTGCTTTCAATGATATCGGATAGCTTAATCAATGTTTAGGAATGTTTTTAGGAGGCAAGATAATGTGCCAGTCTTTTTATGGAACACTGTACTTTTTTTTGATGTGCTGGATTAATAACACAATACAATGTAACAATACATACGTTTTATTTTTATTAAATTCCATGATCAGCATAGCTATCAAAAGTTACCGCAGAAAGATTAAAATTTTCTACATCAGATGGCAGCGGATTCTTAACTCTCGTCGCCTGAAGTTAGTTTTTTTGGAAATTTCTTTTTTTTACATAACGCTTTTTTCCTAAACACTCATAGAGCTTGTGTAAATGTGGCAGCGACGCAGTAACTACATCTGAGCGCTATGGGATGAGATATGTAGTTTGCATATGAATCTATAAAAAATAATCACTTGTGAAGTTATTAAGCAAATGAAATTTACTTAACGTTTAAAAAATATTGGCATGAAATGTCAATAAAATTAATTTATGGGTCTGTAGTTTCAGTCCAGTCATTTGACATGCGTGCTAGCTGTTAATCAAATGTAAATTTTTGGTTGAATGATTCCGTACAAACATGCATACGGATCTACATCAAACTTCGTAAAATCATGTTTAAAAGGCGGAACTAGTAAGACTAATAAATGACTGGGCTATGTCAAGATACACCACATAAGGTTAGAATCTACAAAATAGGTACTATAATATTCTATTTTATTTTAGGAGATCAAGTGACGACCTCCGTGGCGTAATGGTTACCACGCCAGACCGCCACCCAGGAGGTCCCGGGTTCGATCCCCGGTCGGGTCATGATGAAAAACTAACTTTTTCTGATTGGCCTCGGGTCTTGGATGTTTATCTATAAATGTATTTGTTATAAAATATAATATCGTTGAGTTAGTATCCCATAACACAAGTTTCGAACTTACTTTGGGGCTAGCTCAATCTGTATGAATTGTCCCTATATATATATACATATATATATATATATATATATATATATATATATATATATATATATATATATATATATATATATATATATATATATATATATATATATATATATATATATATGGTTTGTTTATTATAATTATTACTGATTCATAAAATATTATTAATTAATTTCATTTGAGCGTTCACCAGATTTGAACCTTAAATTAATCAAGAAGGAGAACCGCAATTTGTAAATTGCGGTTCTCCTTGCACTGTAGTGCGCCACCACACATACACATGTAATGAAAAAAGACATATTTTTTTTAAAAGACCAGTATTTTTCGCGAATGATCGTCAAAGAATCGAATCCTAAATTTATTATTACATTATGCGTATGATCACGGGAAACAAAATGAAATAGTTATTTGTTATGCAAGGCTGCAAAGTTGTTTTTTGGCGCGAGTACTTATATTGAAAGCTGAGCTAGCAAAGGATTCTAGGATTGAACCATGAGCGAAGCGAGTGGTTCAAATATAGAATCCTGAGCGTAGCGAGGGTTTCAAAGGTACGAGACGCAGAATAACTTTGCTGCCGAGCGAAACACACAACTTTTCACCTCACTACAACGAGGAAAATGCTAGGTGCAAGAAAAACGCAATTATTATATTAAATAAGTGTTTTTTTTTTTCATGTGGTGTCGTGCTGGCCAGTTCGATTATTTTAAAAATAAGGTTGGCGCACTGGCATGAAATAAGTATTAATGCATTTTCAGAGGACTAGCGGTATAAAAACTTATAGATTAGAAAGGTTCGAATTTTAAAAATTCTTTCCACGCTAGGGCACAAAATGCACTTTTGCACTCAGATTTCGAATGACAAACAGATTCTTTCCGAGCTTGTGAGGTGAAAATAAAATTATTCAGAGAGTAGACTTTTACAACTTCTTTAGTACCAAATTGCAATTTAAATAAATGTAAAAAAATCATAAACAAGATTAAATAAACAAGTATACTGTCATTATTAAGGAGGTTTACATTTAGTTACGAATTTTACATGAATAGTTTGGGAAGTCAAGGCTATGTCTCTGTTTGCTTCTTAATAAACGACAAAATTGACAGTTTTTGAAAAGTCTAATTAAAATCGTCTGCTATCATCGTTGTCGATTGGATGAATTTTAGCACGCCTTCATTTCTGTTCTATCCTCTTCGCTTATGTATACAGACAGAATAAAGGATGAATCAGTTTCACTCATCACTGTGCGACTTACGACGAATTCGTCGCTTTTCGTGCGTCGACAGTTTTTGGTAAACGACACGTTTGATTGAATTCGTCGCTACGAATTTTCATTCGCGCGACGTCGTTTACCCTGCTGCAAGAGCCAAGAACCGATTCGATTCAACGATACTCGCTGTCTCACTCATACAAAATAGGAATTGAACGGGACCGCGAGTGTCGTTGAAACAAACTAGAATCGGTTCTTGTTACCTGAATGCTTATTTTATAGAAGTTTTTTTATAAATAATATATCGATTTATTGTATTAGTAATAAACATGAAGGCTTATAAAGCTCGAATATATGTACAACATACGTTGTTTTCATAATTATTTTTTAAATATTTTTTTATTACAGAAATATTTTTAATTCTCTGCAATGGTTCATTTCTAGTGATAATGTTATTTTTCCGTTATTTTGTATCGAAATAAATATGGATTGTTAATAAAAATGTATATAATAAGCACCATAATATATTTATTTTGTTCTATTTTTATATTCATTTATACAATGCTAAGTGTAATATTTTTGTTGTTGAATAAAATGTTGCGATAATATGTATGTCTTTTTTTAAATTTCACCTTGAAATTTCAGTTTTGAATTTATTTCCTAGTTTTATATTTCCTATAACGTTGTTCAAATTTATGAGCATTGGTATTTTTACTATGTGTCAGTGTACCTACAAATTAATTCATGGTAAATAAATATTCTTGGACGAATCACACAACGCCATCTAGTCCCAAACTAAGCAACTAAGCTATGGGTACTAGATTGCTGATAAATATACTTATATACTTTTTTGTAAATAAATACTTATTATACATGGATAACACCCAGACCAAGGCAAATAGACATGTTCATGCACACAAATGTTGGCCTTGCGCAGGATTCGAATCCGCGGCCCTTGGGATAAAGTGACTAGCCTCTCGAACACCGGGCCTGTTGATCCCACAACGAACTTATTTATACTTATTTTTTATTTAACCCAGAAAAAATGTGAATCCTTTCATTTCATTTACAATAAAACTGACGTGAAGTCTAAGCAAATTTAAAATATAAAACGGGCAAGTGGTGTCGGGTCACGCACAGTATACTTTTTCGTATTTGCTTTTCTATATTTTATTACTATACTGCTTCCAGATGAATAAATTCTACGTCAAAGAAAATTTAAAGATTCGATTTGTCGGCTTTTACTCGACAACTAGGTAATAGTCCGTACCATGGTCCGTACTATTAACCTTTGTAGGTTCATGATATGGACTACTACCAGATATTCCCTTTCACGAAGAGCATTTGGCTTTGAATGACGCCTTGACGCCAAAGACGTATAGGTACGTGTACGTGATAAATAAAATACATTCATAGGTACATGTTTAAAATTATTTAGGAACTAGCTGTTACTCGCGGCTTCGTCCGCGTGGTCAAGAGAGAATGTCAATGTTTGTCCCATGGCAATCTCTTTATACCGTGGGGAAAAAAGTAGCCTTATGTCACTCTCCAGACCTTAAATTAGGTATCCCCGTTAAAAAATATGTTATACTTTGTTTCCTGTGGGAATGAGATGTTTTTCCGGGATACAAAGTAGCCTGTGTCACTCTGCAGACCTTAAATCATCCCCAATAAAATCTTACTTAGGTTCCTTTCGACGTGAAAGAAGAACAAAATATTTTAACTTTATTTTTTCCCGTGTTTCCCGGGAATAAGAAGTTTTCCGGGATAAAAAGTAGCCTATGTCACTCTCCAGACCTTAAACTATCCCCAATAAAATCATCATATCTCCAATAAAATCATCCCCAATAAATTTATATCAATCCGTTCATTACTTTCGACGTAAAGAGAGGACAAACAAACAGACACACTTTCACATTTATAATATTAGTATGGAAGGATTGATTAGTATTATTATATTTGATATTCCTATATCTAAATGGCCACCGGACACGGCGAGGCATTTTCACTACGTTAAATAAATTGGGAAGTTCATGAATTTTAATTTTTATATGACAGACGTTGCATATTTATTGTGCTATGGAATTTCGTTATCAGAAGTAGTATTTTATTGCCGATGCCAACCAGAGGAACGTGGACCAAAATAAAATGTTAAAAGTCTCCCCTAATCACTTTTTGGCCGTGACGCGATGTAGGTAGATAATTTGTCGCAGATGAACTACAAAATTAGCTGTTTTACAGTCATCCTCGTTTTGTATCAATGTTTTTTGAAATGAAATGACCATAAACTTGCCCTTGAGGTAACTATTTAGTAATCTGTGCCTTGAAGTCAAAGTTTAATACCTAATGAATTCCAATCCAGCTGAACTTCGTTTAACACTTTCATTTAGCAGTGCTGATGTTTGTTAAACACCTAGCAGTTTTGTAAAATGGTGGATTTTATAATCTAATAACTATTTGATATTTATTCTAGATAAAGAACTTTTATGCTTCCACTAGGTATGTACCATAAACGTATTTCTGCGATTAGCCGCCGTAAGATCATGCAATCTCGCGAAAACGATCATAATCATAATTTTTAGTACAGCTTTAAACAATAATTGATTGTCGTTTAAATGCTCGATTCTTTGTATTTATTGTTCATTCGGCGTTTAGTGCTTTGCCGCCCCCGAATTGCCGCGTTAAATTGCCATGAGTTTTATGGGTTTAACTGAGTAATTTTATTGCAAGGAGAAATCAAAACTGGACCTCGTAGATAATACTTACGACGACGGTCATAATAAGTAATTATTCACGGTATAAAGATGTTTCTGCTTTTTATCAAAAGGTACAAAATTTAGAATTTTCAAGTATTTAAGTAGGTAGGTACCTACCTACAGTAGACCTATAGTTACGTGTTACATTGTTTTTATTGTACACATATTTTATTCGTATAAATATTGAAATTCGACCTTAAAGCAAAGCACCACCTCAAAGACATGGTACACAGGGATTTGTAAAAAAAAAGACATATAATAATAGTGTTATTTAATTTTGAGATGTATTTCTGCAACTTACCGTTAAGCTAATAGTAATAGATAAAGTGTATAAACTAAGTATATGTCTGACACTGACAATAAAAACATATAAATTATAAATGCAATATTTTTAGTACCTACCTGAGTAGGTAGGTACTAAAAATATTGCATTTACATTATTGCATTTACAGTAACTAGGTGAGTACCTAGTTACTGTATTAAGATTACGTTGAATTACCTAGTTAATAGAGATTCGCTGTTAGGCATCAATACAAAGCGATAGACTCCTCCAATCGTGACCGTTCAATCAAATGTTCAATTATAACTTCCAACTCCTAATTACATAACGTTGTGTGTTACAATCAGATTATCGTCAACGGAGTTAAGCTATCTGTCATGATAATTGGGTGTCTGGATGTCCAGTCAGCCTTCATAACTATTAACACGAACCAAGTTAACCCCTCTAGCAATAGACACATGTAGGTGGTATGAAGTTAAGTGCAGATTCGTGTAGTGGTGTGCACACGTCAACCTGACTGATGGCAGTGTGGGGACGACGTCGCCGCCGCGCCGCATCTTGCGCGGTCCACGCCACTGTGGTTGGCCAGGCTCTCTTTCCTTTTTGGATGTGGTATTAAGTTTCATTTGTTTTTCGTATGCAACATGAGATTTTTTTAATAATCTACCTACCTGTCAATATAATGACATGTAGTCATTAATGACTTTATTAAGAGTTTCAAAATTGAAGTGGTAGAGTATTTTATGAAATTAGCTAGCTTGACCGGAGAAGGCACACCTCACAGAATATCAGCATGAAGTAGCATTGCATTTTGCGTAAGTGAGAGATTCGAAAGCTCAACTTTTATTCAATACATTTCCCCTCCTTTTTTGTACTCCTTCTCATTTCTATCTACTCCTTCTTTGTAGCGAGCAACGCATTGATAGCGTACACTGTGTTACTGTTGTTCATAGGCAGCCGTAAGAATTTTGCATCAGGTGTGCAGGTATGTCTTTTTCTCAATTTCTCCAAAGTGTCGTTGGAAGGACTATACGGCAGATAGTTACAAAAAATTGCGAGCACGGGAATGATTAGGAATTATGATAATATAAACTTGGTGTCAATTCAATAACTTATTAATGGTGACTGATGATATATGAGTGCCTATTTAAAAAATATTTTATTGGCTAAAGGTATTGTACTAAGTTTCTACCACATCTAAAGTACATTGTTAGTTTAATGCATCAATGACATATGGGCGATTTACTCTCCCGTACGCTTAAAGTGGCACACGCGTGACACCGGCTTGATGAGCCGCCACAGAGCAGCGAGCCCAGTCCATCCTCTTGGTTATTCTGGACCTGAATAACCTAGCGTGAGTCGTTTATTCCCAACTTGCCAATTCCGACGTCTATATAGATGTCCACATAAATTGACTCTTGATGAAAATGGATATTGTGAGCTTAAAATTAAACCGCTCAGCACCGTATTGACGCAATATGTAATATTGTTAGGAATATCAGGGCTGATAAATATAACTTTATCCCTTTTAATTAAACTTTTTTTTAATGACGTGCGTTATTGAGAGGACCTACTGTATGTGAATTGTTCAAAACATTTTATGTAATGACTGTAAACTATTATTATATTGATGTCTATGAACATCATCAATACCGGGCGTTGCCAATGCGTGGCCCGCTACAAGGAAGGTTGTGTTGTGGCAGAAAGACTTTAAATTCTAGATGACTTATTGATGATCGAGAAGTGTTTTTGTCACCCCTACGTCAAGAGAACCAATCGTATTGTCTAATCGAGTAGTTTTTACACCTAAAATAGCTATTCATTGTTTATTGAGCAATCACTCAGGGTTGTCGCAAGCCCGACATATTGACAGCTCTATCTGAGAGTCCCCGATGCATGCGCCGTTCGGCAAACACCTATCGCCCGATCCCCGAGCAAACGCGTGCCAAAATTGATAAAGTCCTCAGTTCATGTTTAATCATACGACATTAAAGGCGTATGTATACAGGCGGGCGTCGAGTACGCGATCACATGCATTATCATTTTCCATTAGGCCGACGCGGAGCGATGTTGATTGCCTGTTCAAACGTTTGTTTACCGCATATGGTTAAGCGACGTTATTGTAGTTTGAACTTTATTAAAAGGCGACAGGAATTTTTATTTCGTTTTTTATTTATTATCTGTAATAAAGGTTTGACCATTATTGGTAGTAACTAATCAACTTCCACACACCTTTTGCTATTATACCATGCAGTGGTTTTTGCGTTGTCATCGTAATTCGTATTTTAAAGATCTTTTTTACCCTTTCAACGTCACTGTTAATATAAACATCTGATTCCAATTATTTGCTTCCAATGATTGCTCAATGACCAATGTGACCATGCCGTGTAATAAATATGAACTTAATTATAATTAACATTCGTTAATAAGTTTTTAAATATATTCGTAAAAATGAGATGTCAAACACACCTGATTATTTGACGCAAGCGCCTAGAAACAAGAAGTTTGAAAGGAAAATTTGCAAGCCGGGGGTCGAGTGTAGGGTGACAAAATGTGCCACTGCATAAATTATTCGCTTCATCTCCCTCGCTACCCTTTCTGAGTCAAAATTAAAAACTAAACTGCTCGTAGGTATTTTTAAAGCGAATAAAAGTGTTGTCAAGGCAATTAGAAACAGACTACAAAATATTAAAAGTTCCCCTTTGCACTGGAAGTGTCAGCGACATTGCTGCCCATTCGTCACGCGCGCTGTTTCGACAATCGTACGCACGCTTTACCATGTACGCACTTTAAATTATATTAATGTTTTATCCTGTACATTATCTGTATTGGAGTAGGTACTCTACACTAGGGCACTATCCGTGTAGGTAATGTTAGCAAAAATTAAACCTTTATGGGCCTAATGGTAGGGACACTTCAGTTACTTTTGGATTTTAAAAGAAGTAGGATGCGATTTTGTAATTATATTATTTTTAAAGTTACAAATGATATTGTATAACCAAAATCCAATTTGTGTGGTCGGAACTGCCGGGACAGATTTGATGCCTCTCTGCATTAGTGTCTAGGAGAGGTACCCTATAATAAATTGCATACTCACATTAATATTGGTTCATAGGCCACTTCCATACAAAAAGGCCCAGTTTCCACCTTTGGCCTTGAATATTTTTTTACCATACAGGGGAAAGATGGGGAACTTTCAAATTTTATTCATAATTAAATTGAACTGAACGATTGTACCGATTTTCAGCTTGCTGTATCGGTAAATATTTGGACAAATGGTGTACTTATACATATGACACCGTCATTGTCTGACGAAGGAAGTAAAAAAAGAGATACTTAAACTTACTTATTGTGGAACTAAGTATAAAATGCATTTGTGCAATTATCCATCAATTTAAGACGGCAATTTCCCTAATGGCTACTGGTTAGCCTAAATATATTAGTCTAGGCATAAATTAATCGAAGGGGAGGGTAAACGGAGTTCATTAGTACGCTGGCGCCAAAGCAACACTCGTAAAAATGAAAAAGGGAGAAGGGATTATACAAAGCTGGGCCCAATTTGAACTCAATGAGCCGCAAATTGGAGATGTTGAACTCTCCAAGAGGGCTTAAATATCTTCAACTAATTTTCCAATGTAGGTATTCCTTTCGGTATTATGTTGATTCTTATGTTATAAGGAAATAATTCGGAAACAGTATGTTTAAGAAACACAAACGTCACGAAAATGGCTGCTGTCGCATAATATTTTTTTTAAAGTTTCGATCTTTACGTTTCTGTTACATTTCAGTACCTCGACGGAGCTGTGCAAAACTGTTAATTTATCTGATAGTTATTATCTGCACTACTAGGACTTGTGAGAAAAAATTAAATTAATAATTTCGCTGGGAACAACATACGCAGTCTCATTGATTATCGTAAATTTATTCAATAACATACGTGTGTTCTAAGAATATGATCGCATTAACAAAATGGGTAACAGAATAAAGCAATTACCGTCGTGCAACTATTGCATGTCCATTTGCAATAATGGCTTGCAGATGTTGCTCTTTATAATCTACAAGAGTAGCCCTTAACACTAGGAATCGTGATTCGTGATCATTGCATGGGAAAACATGAAATGCAGCTCCGCGGAGGTATAATGTGTTGTTACCCTTTAACGTGGAGTTTCGTTAGTTGTGTCTGGACTGGATGATAGACACAAACATGCTCATAAGATCTATGCATATTTTAAAAACATCGCGCTGCAGTAGGTAAGCATAGACACGGGTTTCAATAACGCACGTCACGGAGTCACGTCGCTGTAGATCATCAAAAAGCAAATGATTGCATTTTGTGTCGAAGGCACAGATTTTCGAAGGGTAGGTAGTGGTAAACGCGCGTCTATTTGAATCTTTTAAAGTTTATTATTTAATTGGATACAATATATATACGATAGAAACAACACGTTTGTGACGCTCCAGAAATTTTAAGTGTGCGCAAAGGTTAGGAGCGTTATCTATAAATAATAATCCGTGATCCCGTTTGATGTGCAACCCGGATACAATGCATTACCTACATACTTACTCATCATTAATTTAAACTAAGTTTCATTGAAAAAAACAGATACCTACCTGCAGAATTTTGCAGTCGGCAACAAGTATTACCTAAAACACGAAATATTAAGTAAATAGAAAAATGTCATAATAATGAAAAAAAGTCTGATGGCGATGGCGTTGTTTCATTTTAGACAGAAATTTGTGTAAATCTGTTAGTCCCAACTGCTATTGTTATAATATTTACTATGTATTTACTATCAATTCCATTAAATTAATTTCTGATTCGCAGTGAGTCCCAGAAGATGACTGAGCTCCATTCGCTCGTGGTCTATTTCATGTCACCGCTGTATTAATCCTCGTTACAGGAAACACGTTAGGATTATAGTGGGAAGCACGGTGTAGACACTTCATAAGTTTTAGAAATTTTATTATGTAGAAAATTGCAATTTACATTAATGTACATAATATGAGGCCAATCACCTTTAACACTCATGGTTATTTCCTGCTTATCATAAATCAGGCTTGACGTGAGAAAAAAGGCAAAACGAACATGACTTTCGCATGTTATCACTTAATTTATTCATAATGATGTTAAACTCGAATTATACAACTTTATGGCTTAGGTATACGTATGAAACAATCTGCCAGCCACAAAGCAAGTTACGGCTGAGAGAGCTGTTTTTATTTAAATTAATGGTTTGAAAAAAATATGAATTTATTATTCGTTGTTTTCTTTATATAAATGGAACAAACACAAAAGTAAATTTTGGCTAGGCTAGTGTATTTGTAATTGGGTCAGTAAGACCACGGAATACGACAATAAAGTAGATTAAAAAATTAATACGTACCTACATAAAATAAAACATTGGTTACTGTTAAGTCATTATAATATTATTAAACACTACTTAATAAAGTTTTTAGTTTCGATTTTTAGTCACGTCGCGTTCAGTAAAAATAAAGCTTCCAAACCTCTCATCTCGAAAGTTTCACGTTTCAACATAGGTACTACCAGTTTTCTAACCTACTAGTGTTTAAACGTTAAGGACGCGTTCGTTCGTTGTTTTCTTTGCAAATATCAAATTACAAACAGTTACAATGTTGTTTTACAGCTAATGAACATTATCTGATCTTGTAGCTATCTTATTACAGCGCCAAAGACTTTTGAGATCATAATTCGTCGTATATATATCATACCTATAGTATAGCTGTTAGGGAATTCGAAATACATTTACAAAATTACTTCAGATGCCGCTGTATCTCAGCGCAGACGTCCGACGATAATGCGTCAAGGTTTCTACAAAATATGTTAATTTATAAATGGCCAGAAACACATTATTAAAGTGTGATGTGTCGCACATTATTAAAGTGTGATGTGTCGCAGCTTGATTATGAAACAGAAACCATATATGTATGTATATTCATACTATAACAACCTTATCCATCCTATCCACGACGACCACGACACAACACTTACATGATACAAAAATTATGTCTGTACCTAATATTACTAGTGTCATCGGAATTATTAGGTACCTATAATACCTACGTTTTACGCGAAGACTGTCCTGTGTCAACTTTACATTGTCATAGATGGTGCTGTTTAAATAACGCCTTCGGATGTGATGGCCATAAACGAGATATTGTACCTACATCCTTTATTTTTGGTAAATGCGTACCTCAAAGAGCTTACATTATTGCTTTGCGGTTCAATGAGGCAATGCTGCAATCATTTTGGGAGATTATTGGAGCGAGGTGTAATACTTTTTGATGAAATGATTGGTGTTTTTAATAAATAAATCAAAAATATCAGACTGTAATGTAATCCCTAAAAGAATAAGTAAAGCCTAAACAACCTGCTAAATTTACAAGTTGGGTCAAATAAAAATCGTAAATGTTGTGTTAGGTACAAAAACATAACCCCAATAAACCCCAAAAAATAACACATTATAGGTGATAACAGCTTTATTAACTTTTTCTCTCTTGAAGTAAAAACTTACTAGGTAAAGACAGCTCTCGTTTAACGTAATTCGTAACCTCATTATCGCTGTTCACCATATAAATGATTTTCCGGTGAAAATCTAGTTAGTGCAATCGTTTTGTTGATAAGCCGACACGAAAGACAAAATCTATTATCTTTTTAGGGTTCCGTACCGCAAAAGGAAAAACGGAACCCTTTTATGATCACTTTGTTGTCCGTCTGTCTGTCTGTCACGACCCTTTTTCTCGGGAATGCGTGGAGGTATCAAGTTGAAATTTGAACCGTATACTCAGGTCTACGGTCCCATGAAGTTGTGAAAAAAACAAATTTCTAAGTTTACATAAAAAAAAGATACGGCGTTTTATTCAGAAAAAAGACGCATATTTCAACGTTCTTTTGAAGGCAACCTAAACGGTGCTACTATGAAATCGAAATTCCGAAAATACGAACTGACGTCTCGTTAAATTCTAACCTGTTTTGAACCTTATTCTAACTAGTAAAGTAATGTCTTTTTTGACAGCACTACGTGTTTCGTTGTTTCGGATGGACACTTTCATAGTAGCCCTCGCTTCTTTTTACTTTTCAATGACTTGACGTTTGATGTGTCAAATTATGACAGTAAATGTCATATTAAGTGCATCTTTTTAGTTGCGTTTGGTTACATTTTAAATTATTTTTGTGACTATCAAGTTATAAACTGTGCACACCATTCTTGAAAAAAAATATTTGATGCTACAATACAAATTGATATAGTGCCCATTTGTATATGTTACCGCTGGAATGCAGAATACGTTAATGTGTCAATTAACTAGGTAATCTGCAGATTTTCTGATACGGTCCGTAAAAGTATAAAATGTTTTAAAAAAAAATCTTCTTTTTAGGGTTCCGTAGGACTACAAGGATCTAGTTTCGCCATGTCTCTGTCCGTCTGTCCGTCCGCGGTCTAGCGCCTAGACCCTTGATGCTAGAAAGCTGTAATTTGGAATGTATACTCAAATTAACAATGCTAACAAAGTGGTAGAACAAAATTTTGAAAAATATTTTTTTACACCCCTACAGGTGTGGTAGTCAAGTGGTAATAACATTTTTTTTCGCACCGACCCCATGTTGTGGAGTATCGTTCGATAGGTCTCCTAAAAATATGGAGGGCGTGGTCATTTTTCAATACAATGATCCGTTTGCGAATTATTTTAATTTTCGCTTTGCACGGTGCCCCCCCCCCCCCCCTCTATCTCCGAAAGTCTTGTGTTTAGAAACTTGAAAAAAATCATGGTAGTAGTCCATATAGTGAACCTACAAGGAAAACTATAACGGTTAAGTAGGCACTGCTAGTTACTGAGTAATAATAATAACCGACGAACTTATGAAGTAAAATGTATTTGACGAAAACGTACAAATGTCATTGAATATGGCATTGTAGTCATCTGCAAGCAAGAAATGCGTAGCCTATACGGAACCTTACATTGTGCGTGGCCCGACACGTACTTACCCGGTTTTTTTATAGTTTGCGTAGTAACGAATTCAATTGCGGAAGACAGTGACACTTTTGAAATCATTTTTATAATTTACGCTAGTTCGACGGAGCCCCGCCTCCTATTTCTGGGTGTAGGGTCACAAGGTAAACCTAACGAACGTACCGGTACACATTCCGTTTTGGCGCAGTTTGTTAATTCTAGTTCTAACTAGGAAAACGCGTTTCTCCGAAGTACGTTTAAAGTAGCACTAGAGAACAATGAAACTACGCCAAAACGGAATGTGTGACAGAAGGTTCGTTAGGTCTATCTTGTGACCCCACATCCAAAAATAGGATTATTATGATGTTTTATTCAAACAAGAACCTGTTTTATGGAATTTTCCGTATGCCTGGTCGTTAGTCTGTAGATTACCTAGGATGCCTAAATATTATCTAGTTGTGAATTATTTTTTTCCTCTTTAACTGGATCAGACAGATAATCTACATAATAAATACCTTGTTAATCTGCACTCTAACTGATTTACGCAAATTAACGGTTACGTATTACCTACTAAAATGTCAGTACCATGCGAGTACAATATATATTATGTACTTGTTTATTTATATTTGATTATCTGATTTTAAACATATATTCTTTTAATATTATGTTTTAGGGTTCCGTACATCAAAAGGAAAACACTACAAGTACAAGAAAAAAATCTCAAAACTAAATATTTGTAATTAAACATTTAAAAAATAGGGTATTCTCGCAAAAAAATGCCTTATTTATTTACTATTGTTTGACTTGATGCTTACAGCCACTTTCTACCATCGATCTGCTCGTCACCGGCGAGGAATCAAACCTCACACGCTAGAACCAAAATGATTGCGTACCGACTCCCTATTCTCGTAACAAAAACTAATTCTATTTCGAGTCAAGCTCTATCGCTGTCTCACTCATACAAAATAGGACTTGAACGTGACAGCGAGTGTGTTTGAATCGAAATAGAATCGGATTTTGTTACGAGAATCAGGCCCCTGCGCGGTTTCAGAGGAGTTTCCTCCCGCGAACGCTTAAGCTCTGGAATGAGATCCCCGCCGGCCGAGGTCTTTCCTTTAGACTATAATATGGGGTTCTTCAAAAGGGGCGTTAAATGATTTTTACAGCGTCAGCAACGCGCGAGTGATACTACCGGTGTTGCAAGCATCTATAGGCTACGGTGACTGCTTAACATCAGGCGGGCCGTAAACTTGTTTGCCACCTTAGTGGTATAAAAAAAAATTTTCTACGCACGGAATACTGGCGAGTACGACTCGCACTTGCCCGGTTTTATTTCAATCTTTTTTCGGTTTGAAACATCGGAACTGAAGCATTACAAAGCCTCTCAATTTTAAATTTAGATTAAACTTATATTAGGACCACGTCAGTTTATTTATCAAAACCATGCAAAAACTGACAAAAACCTAACTTTGTTTGACTCTATCCTATCCGGAAGTGGTGAAACACAATTTATATTACAGAATACTGGCTTTTCCCCGCGGCTTCGCTCTCGTTAATTATTTTATGACATAGATCTCGTTTGACAACAAAAAATCCATTGCGCGACTTGTGGCGCCATCTGTTGGCCGATACAGCGCCCTCTATAGTAGAAAAATTATTTTCCCATTGGAACGACTCACTTTCAAGGGATAAAAATGCCTATATATAGCCTATGTTGGGCTCTGTACCCCTAACAATATGTATGCAAATTTTCATAATGATCGGCTGCTTAGTCAAGCCGTAAAGGAATAACAAACAAACAAACAAACTCACTTTCTCATTTATAATATTAGTAAAACGCTAGTCGTTCATTTACAAGTGAAAGAACAAAAGGTGTACCTTACAAACAGGGCCTATGGCTTAGCAGTGTTTACACTGTTCCATCGAATGGCGGGGCAATATAAAAATGATCGGTAGACGTGTAGCCTCATGCATAATGTGCATTCAGAAAGGGTGGTGGAAAGATTATTGTCGTAACCCTGTAGGGTTGCTACGTATTTCTATTATTAACAAATTTAATTAAATGGAAGATTGGGGGCTGATCTTACCGACTTCTTTGGTTGACATAATACTCATTTAAAATAAAGCATTTGCTTTGCATGCATCTTCAACCAATATGTTACAGAATGGATATCCTAAAATCCTACCCATACCCATTCCAAATTTAGTTGTAGGTAACCTACGCTAAAATTTGGAGCAATTTCGACCTCCGTGGCGTAATGGTTACCACGCCAGACCGCCACCCAGGAGGTCCCGGGTTCGATCCCCGGTCGGGTCATGATGAAAAACGAACTTTTTCTGATTGGCCTCGGGTCTTGGATGTTTATCTATATATGTATTTGTTATAAAATATAATATCGTTGAGTTAGTATCCCATAACACAAGTTTCGAACTTACTTTGGGGCTAGCTCAATCTGTATGAATTGTCCCTATATATTTATTTATTTATTTCAGTAAATTGTGGATATATTAATTAAAGATTTTATTTTAGATTATTATGTCAGTACGCATGATTGCATGCGTACTGCATGCATCTGGGATGCAATCGCTAATCTTGGAATTCCAAATTGACCTACTGAAAATACTTATTCAATTATATTGATTGGTGGAAAAATAATAGCCATATATGTATAGGTATGAAACCTATTCTTTTTATTGATCTTGGATATTAGCTATCTATATCTAGATTCTATCGGTTTATTCAACCATCCTTTTCTCTAAGATCTAACTATCAGAAATGCATCTCTCTAAAAATTCAAATAATAATTACAAATAAACAGAAAATGTCCACTACATCCAATGTGCCAGAGCCACGCAAGCGACGATACACTACCTAGAAATAATAATCTAAGTAAAGAAAATACCGAAAGGTAGTCACCCTAGAAAATTTATTCACTAATTTTCTAGTCCAACACTCACTAAGATGTTAACTTCCTCGGACATGGCAACCCTTATAATAAGAGAGAGGAGTACCCACACGACACGTGTCCGCCCAGAGCGGGACACCCACTCTCCTCCCCCTACCCCCGACACGTGTAAACGAAGCTGACGCTTGCCACTCAACACTCAACGAATTCGCCACGTTCAGTTTGTTACACTCCATATTTACATGGTAAGAAAGATTTTGTATTCTCAGTAGACGGAAGGATGGTTGCTGAGATATTGACTTGCCTTTGTTATTGGGAGTTGCAATGCGAAGCATTTGATTTTTCAACCTATGACGTCACATCATATGATCATCAACTAGCGAAACCCGCGCAACTTCGTTTGCGTGTATCCCGCTTTCGTGTTGGAATTTCGAAAAATCCTTTGTTTATTAGTTTCGTCGTCGAATCCTTTTTTTAGGGTTCCGTAGGAACCCTTATAGTTTCGCCATGTCCGTCTATCTGTTTGTCCGTCCGCGGTCTAGCGCCTAGACGCTTAATGCTAGAGAGCTGTAATTTGGTATGTATACACATGTTATCAATGCTAACAAAGTGCTGGAACAAAATATTGAAACATTTTTTTTTTTGGGGTGCCTCCCTTACTTGTAAAGTGAAAATGAAATTTTTTTCGCGCCTACGCCATGTTGTGGGATATCGTGAGATAGGTCTCTTAAAAACATTAAGGGTGTGGGAAGATCATTTTTCGATACAATGATGGGTTTTGGAATATATTACATTTATCGTGTAAATTTTTCTTCCGAAAGTCTTGTGTTTAGAAATTTGAAAAAAATCATGGTAGTAGTCCATATGCTGAAACTTCAATGAAAACTATAATGGTTAAGTAGGCTCTTACTAGTTACCAATTAATAGCCGACGAACTTATAAATTAAAATTTCTTTGATGAAAGCTTACAAATGTCACAGAATATGGCATTGTACTCATCTGCAAGCAAGCAAAGCGTAGCAAATACGGAACCCTACATTGTGCTTGGCCCGACACGTACTTGCCCGGTTTTTTTTTAGTAAAATGTAGTTACCATTTTCAGTTACTATTCTTGTTAAACCTAAATAATTTATACAAGACTTGACTATGTCTTATATTCTATTTCATCATAGGAATTATTATAGTAAGCTTGATTTTATACAGGCAATAAAGTTATGGGAATAAAGAATTAGTAAGTAGGTAGTTACTAAATAATATATATAGGGAATAAAGTTGACAATATATAATTTGATTTGTATGATACCGTTTATTTATAATATATTTAAAATCATACAATTAAAACATCCTAACAACAATAGCATTACACACAATGGTGTGTTCCCTTAGCAACACATATTTACGCCCAGCAACCAATTACACCGAATTCAATAAGCAGTTTAATAATGAATCAGAAACATAATAAGGGTTGTATCCCTTACAAATTCCGGTTCGAGGCTCCTTATGTAATAATAACGTTTTCAGTACATTGAATTACGTCGTTCTTGAAGCCTTCTTGCACACGAGTGTTTGTATTAACATACAAACTTTAGGAGCGAAAGGAACCACCCTTTGGGGTGAGTTATATTAGTATAAGCAAAAGACATAAACATCCCCCTTGTGCCAGACGCGCTGTGCATACAATGGAAGCATTGATTTTGAGTTAAACATTACCCTTTGCTCTTATGCATTGGTATATACAAGTATATTGACATGAGTTATCGTTACTGGATCTTTATGTTCTGATGTCGTCATTAATCAACAGAGATAATGATACTTTTTTCAATGTTGACATTTCTTTTATTTTTGTATGTCTTACCGCAGACAAACAAGCAAGCGGGCCAACTGAAAGAAAGTGGTTATCACCGCCTATGAACATCAGTAATGCCAGAGGGACTACGTGCAATGCGTTACATGCTACACTGAATGGAATATGAAAAGAAGGCAATTGGGAATCTGCATCTTTCACTCATTGCTGCTTCGCGCATGATAACTAAGAGAGGTAGGGCACAGCGGATAATCCACTCAAATCGAAGCAGCCGTCTGGGGAAGGACCTCCACCTTACAGAAGATCGTAGCCAAAAATAGCATTGGTCTCGGCCATGCTGTGTTCCTACTCCAGAGCTCCACTTGGGGGGGTTGGGAGGGTTGGCAACGCGTGAGTGATACCCCCGGTATTGCAAGCGTCTAAAGGGTTCGGTGATGCTTACCACCAGGCGGGCCGTATGCTTGCATGCCAACTTTGTAGTTTAAAAAAAAAAGATATTTTATGAGAGGAGTGGTATACATTTCAATGCTCTTCTACTCAAAATGATAATACACATCGACAAAACTTTATGGTACTTATATATTCCTTTGTCCTTATTATACGGATTAATTGTGTCTTTGAATTTAATAAAGCATATAATTAAAGGCGACAACAATAAAATGTAATATTTTTTATGTAATGATTCTTGTCATTTGAATAGAACGAAATTATATGAAGCGTAATCCACTTTGTCTCCACCAAAGCGTGACATATTTTAACCCTTTTGTATGTACTTATTGGTTGACAAATAGAAAATTGATTCATTCTTTGCAAAAATTGTACGCTGTCATAAGCATAAAACTATTGGTTTGTACATCTGGCGGATTTACTACTTCTAATGTTCCATAGAATTACCTGCCCTCAAATGTTTGTCAATAGGGTAATCCGTAAACACAAACTGTTAAAATCCGCTCTTTGACGGCAAATGCAGTTTGTTCAGGTGCCTCGTTTACAATATGGTTATAAGCCTCTTGAATGTTTCTTCCACATCAATTTCGTGTATGACAGCTTCAATGAGAACACTAAATAGATGGCTTTTCTGCCAAAACCGATTATTATCAATTTTATATTATATTGATTGATATTTCAAAATATATTTAAATTATAGTAAAAAACTCTTGATATAGCCTATGACTTCAATATTAATTCCATTAAAATGTAATATCACCAGAATAATACTTAGGCACATTAGACGGTTTATGAAGACCTTTATTTGAATTCCCACACATTAAAAATATTTAACGGAGCATGGAAAGCGGCAGTGCCAAAATCCCAGGCTTACTAAGTCAACTGAGCCAAAAAAACACAATATGTTCACATCTCTTTGTCCTTTTATTCATATTTAATCTCCGAGTGTAGAAAAACGGTTGATTTCACGGTACACCATTAATGCATGTAGGCATAACACACCAGCCCAAAGCAAATACAAGGCCATATATTAAAATGTTGTCAAATCTATTTACTGACGTTTTACTCTGTGTTTATCTTATAAAACCTATTGTGTGTATGGCGACGGCGGTCGAAATTATGGGATTTTGTGTCAATATTTACTCTTTGCGGGTTTGTCGGTCATTGCATTTAACACGTCCCACCGGTCGGTGCATTGTAGTGCGCGAATGCCTTCATAGATGGCGCTAAGCGGCGCGTGTGTAGCTCTTCTTTGTTTTACCAGAGGCTTAGAGAAATTGAAAATTTTATTATTATTTGTATTATATTACGTATTAAACCTTGTTTGATCGATGTAATGTACATATATATAAATAAATATATATATATTTCTAACGCTTCTAATGATTTTTTAAATAGTATTTATGGTTACAATTCAGTCACATACTGGTTTAGTAACTCCTGCACGATTATAATAATACTATTACTTATTAATGTATTAGAAATACTTTTAAGTTAGCTATAAAATAATATCAAAACTTTAAATGTCAATACTGACAAATCCGGTGAATGTGACTAAGCCAGTTGCCCTTAGCCCTTCATTTAGTTTTTAAATAAAAACTGATTATTGGATAAAGTCCAGCGCGTCACAGAGTTTTCAAACTCAATAAAGCTCACAGGAACTCTTAATGAGTCACCGTAGTCTGCACACTCTGCACACAACTCATTTAATCGAGTTATGATGGCAAAAACCTAAATTATCTCGAAATGTGCGACTAAAGAGGTAAATTGAAAGTCGCTGAACAATGAGTTATTCGGTAAAAATGGTATGTCTGGGGACTGAGGCAGTCGGGATGTCATTAGTGAAGCGGGCTTTCTAATGCCTAACTGAGCGCCGCCCCCATTGTCGCGGCAATAATGAGCAACTAACGATTAAGATCCAGTATTTCAACCAAAACGTTGATTTTTGGGGTTCATTTGGCAAATACTAAGCTGAATCACGCTATGATCTACGCTGCTATTTTGCTATGAATCATTTCGATAAATTATTTTCGTTACAAACCGTTTAGTTGTGAAACAAAATCAACGCAGTTAGTTTGAATTTTCGGCTGGTTTTTTTTAGTCAGTAGTTACTCTGTCTGTGTAGGTCTCTCTGTTTTTAATATTAGTAAATTGCAATACTGTAAAAGATTTTCACCTGCTTATACTACAGTTAGTTATTTATTATCTATACTAATACAATGAAAAAAGTACCTAGTTTGTGAGGTTGTAGAGGATAATATCTGGATCTACTGAAATGATTTTGGAAATTCTGTATCAAGCCAAAGTCACGTTATTTGCGAGTGTCACTATATAGTATATTCGCGAAATAAACCAAGCAAACGAAGCCGCGGGCAATACCAAAGTAGTTGTAAAAAAGCTTTATTTTTAGATGATAATTAATTATTGGTATGTACATAATAATAGTTCATAAACATCAGTGAGTTGCATACAAATACTTTGATGTTAATGGGACATTAACTTATCATACTGTTATTGTCAGTAGGTACTTACAACATACTTATACGGAACCTACAAATACTATTTTGATAAGGTTACACTTGTCAACTTTTTTAATGACTGAAAGCTCTCTACACGTCGTCATATACACCTACGTCATATTATGTTTGCATGAAATATAAATCTAAGAGTTATATTTTTGCCTTTTTTGTCAGAATAATAAAGGTTTCGCTAATAGGTTTCATGACATGTGCTAACACACTAATATTATAAAAGCAAAAGTTTGTAAGTATGTATGTTTGTTATTTTCCACGCTCAAATTGCTGGGCCAACTTTTATGATATTTGGTATGTAGGTAGCTGGGTCCACATATGGTACTTTTATCCCGTAAGTTCGCGATTCCCGTAGGATTTGGTTAAAAGTCTGATAGTCATTGACACATTTTATAAACTAGATGGCGCTGCTGTGCATAAATACACGCAAACGAAGTCGCGCGGGTTTCGCTAATTATATATGAAACTACGATGCTATATTATGGCGATTGGCGTAATATGATGTGTGTGACTGCAATCTGCTCAAAACAGGAATATAAAATATATTTTCATCGTTACGCAGGCATTGCGGCCATATTTGAGAGAGGTAGGGCACAGCGGTTTAATCCGCTCAAATCGGAGAAGCCCGTCTGGGGAAGGACCTCCACCTTACAGAAGATCGTAGCCAAATAGCATTGGTCTCGGCCATGCTGTGTTCCTACGGTGAGTAAGGTCTCCAGAGCTCCACTTGGGGGGGATGGGAGGGTTGGCAACGCGTGAGTGATACCCCCGGTATTGCTTACGTCTATAGGCTACGGTGACGGCTTACCATCAGGCCGACCGTATGCTTGTTTGCCACCTGTGTAGTATAATATATATATATATATATATATATATATATATGTACAAAATAAAAAGGCTTAAAATATAGGCTCTACCATTCAAAATTTATATCAATAACAATATTATTTTTTTCATTAACCACATTTGTGGAAATATTGGGTTTGACGAAGGATTCAGTAAATAATAATTTTGACTCTATTTAATGAAATACTATATAATAACTTTGACTATTATCCTCTTACTATTCCAAAATCACGCTACGATACCAAAGAAAACTAGAAAATATGGTTTACTTACGTACATATTTTATTTTAAGAATTTCTCGTGAAAACAATACAGGCAAGTAAATACCTACGTAATCCTCTAAAAATTGTAATTCATATGAACTCTCGCAGGAAGTAATTGATATGGAAATCCCTCATCATTATTTCAAATGATATGTTTTCTTAATATAAAACTTTAACGCATTTAAATTAGGTATAATAAATAGTTTGTTGTAAGAAGTAAGTGGAAACTTGTTTCAATCTTAATAAATATCTTATTAGTAAGTTATGTTATTGATAAAACTTTAAAGATGATATCAAAAATATCGATAAAGTTGGATAGAGTTCAACATTCGGAATTTTCAGTGTTTTTTGATAATCATCGTTAATAAAGACAATACAAGGGAACTAAAATGTTTATTAAGTTTCGTGTACTCAGTAATTATATAATATTTAAATAGCATATTTTGCTACAATTGTAATTAGGCCTAGTCCGCACTAAATATTGTAAATACCAAATCGAGATCATTTAAAAAAATTGTCAACGAAATATCAAAGGTCCGAAGTCTAGCTCAGAAATGTTTAATAAAGCTGTAGTCATGTCATGTATGTACCTCATATATATCTAAATTTGTTAGCATAACAAAGTGGTAGCACAAATCTTGAAAAATGCTTTTTGAGTGAGTTTCGCCTACAATTTGATGAATTTTTTTTTCGCGCCCACCCCATGTTGTTTGCGGGGCGGTGAAAAGATCTTTTTTCCATATAGTAATCCGTTTGCGAAATATTCTTATTTAACTTAACCCTACACTGTGCGTAGCTCTACCCGCACTTGCCTAATTTTTTTCTATGACCATATTGATGGACGCCGTCATCAGGCTTCTTCAGCACTAAGTAATATTGGTTAAAAATCGTCTCACGCGAAGTGATCTAACCGTAGAACGCATTTGTCCGCGCGCGACCCCACGTACGCGCGCGGCGGGTTAAAAAGAATCGTAACCAGTTTTCGGGATAAAGACTAAATATAAGCTTACATGTCGTTTTCATTGTTAATTTTTTGGAACATAACAAGTGACAGGGTATTTTACACGCGAATGAAGCCTGCGGTGTTTGATCTCGCCGATACACCGCTCGTTATTGATATCCATCGTGAACCAGATTATTAAAATATAATATTCGTTTCATTTTAAGTCATACAGTGTGAGTGTATACCAGTTACACAACTGCCATTTAACAAAAGTGTTTTTAATAATTAGTTTTGATAGATAAATAATTTGTCTTGATCCATAAGTTTTCTCTCATGAGTCATTGATACATTTACAATCGTTATTATCCTATTCAAAGTCGGGTAACAAACGTTAGCAGTCGGCGTCACGTACAGAGGTGTGGGGTTCCAATCCCGTGTTTACTTTCGTGTGATTTATCGACGTCCGCGGATCAGTCAGGTCATCTCACAATTAAACAAACTGTACAAATATTATGTTTCCAATAGTGTTTTGTGGTAAATATATCATGTAATCGAGTATATTTTAAAACAGGAAGAAATAGGACTTACCTAATACTATTTGTTTTTATTATAATTTATTTTAAGAGACTGCTGAAGTGTCTAAAACTATGACAGACCATGAAATGGAATAAAATGAAAATGAAATGAAAACGCTTATTTCAGAAATTAGACCTTCTCCAGGCACTTTTTCTTGTCATTAACAATTTGTATACATAAATAAAATAAACCACGTTATAAACTACCACCATTTCGGAAAGAAGCAAAATGGCCACCGGTAAAAGAAATTGGGAAAGCAAACAGGTTACGGCCTTTTTTGTCAGTTCATGAAAACAAATTTTATGGAAACTGTTGAAAAGGTAGAGGGTGATCATCATTTTTTTTGGTCCGGCAGGGTTGAAATATTGTAGCTGCGATATTATAAGCCGATAATCGATCATACTGAAATTTTTTTCGGCAAGATTATGTCAAGCAAGGACTTCTTGTGGCAGATGACTATTTTGGATTCCCGATTCATGAGTTCTGTCTGACTCACTCATATATTATTCACATTGTCTCCTTTACAGTCAATTAAAACAGCAACCACAGAGGGACAAAAAGCGGGAAGCTCGTAGAAAAAACTACAATTTACCATGAATCAAAACCAAGGATTGATAGTACTGAAACTACTGTCTGTAATGTCATCAGAACAAAAGTCTCACTTTTTCTACCTTCAAGAAGATTCCAACGTCAACATTTTTAGCGAGATGACTTACCTAAAAGAATAAAGGTGTTACTCATCACGTCATCTCCTTCTAGGTTTTCAGTAGTGTTAACTAGGCATAAACTATTTTCTAAGCGAATAGTGTTTAAAAGCTAAATAGTGAAAACTTCATAAAGAGATAGGAAAATTAAAATGTAAATGAAAGAAAATAATTAACTTATAATGATAGCAGTTTTCGTTTTAATAAATCTTTCAAACGTAACTAGCCAAATCGGTGATGAAAGAGGTGATCCAAAACAAACCCAGGCTCCGGCGCAAAAATTTTGTAAACCAGATTTTAGAGGATATCTAAACTATCACTATAATAGGTATATTATTAACACTTTTTTGCTCATAAAGGTTTGTAGGCGTTCATATTAAAATCTTCGGGTCTACTATGAAAGTATCCATCTGAAACAATTAAATACGTAGTCCTGTCATAAAAGACATTAGGTACTAAGAATAAGGATCAAAACGTAAGTCCGTATTTTCGGAATTTCCTTTCATGGTTGGGGCTTATTGTAGGTTTTTAGGTTTTTCTACTAAGGAAATTGTATCACCTCCTTAAATAGTTAACATTCAAAGAAAAGAGACATTTTAAATAATAGTATTCAAAGGATCTAGTATACAAAGTGTATGAAAAAGTACGAATACTGGGGGCCCAATTCTCACGCAATCGAGAAAAGTTCACATACGTAAAAAGGTACTAAATTCGAATATTTTTCGAAGGAAACACATTTTGCGTATTCTCAGAACTTCACAATCGAAATATTTTGATCGAACATCACATCACTCGAACGCGAGGAGTGGCAACTAGTGGTACTGACCAATCGAAGTTGAAACTCGTATACGAACTTAAGATGTCAAAATGACAAACTTCGAACACTGACATTGACACAGACAACTTTTCAATTTGTTCCATTTTATTAAATACGAGATTCGAATTTTGTGAAAATCACCAATTACCTATTAGGTGGAAATTACAATTTGTTTTCCAAACGTTTTTAAAAACGTCGTAACGAAACGTAATAAATTGTTTATGCTACGTCACACTTGACAGTTTGAGTGGTAATTGTTCTATCGTGCCCCAGAATACGAAATATACGAAACGTTCGAACCTTGTAGTAGAAAGGACATCTTCGTATAAAAATTACCACACTGAAAAAGTTCGATTGCGTGAGAATCGGGCCCCTGGTATTAAAACATTATTTAAAATTTGAATTTTCCTAATTACTCTTTTGTTCATTTTAGACAGTAACAGAGTACAGCGAATGATAATAGTAATTAAGAACTGCTGCTGTAGTACCAAGTAGTTGAAGTGATGTATAAAAAAATATAATTTCTCTGTCATTGCAATTTCTATTACAATATGAAAATAAAAGTTTTGTAGCTAACACCATGTAGACAGAATTGCCGTTTTGTATCTACTAACCGAGGACAAACAAATGAGCAAACCAGGCTCGTAACAGTACACTCGCTGTTTGCTTACGTGTGATGTATTGGCTTCGGCGGATTAAAGCTACACTTCCGAGGAAACGTTTACAGTGTTGCTAAATGTAGAGAGCTCAAATCCACGTGTTTTACTTCAAATAATATTTTATGCATTGCGCTTTGGGTTACATCAAGCACTTATCCTTTTTGCATACTTACTACTTGAGTCTTCGCAACCTTTTCCAATACCATTCTGTTTTCTAGTTCTCATGAGAAAAATCTTAATGATACGAGTACAAGAAAACCAAGTTTCCTTACATCTTCTAGTTTTTTTTACTACCGATCATATTTTGAGCAGTCGGCGAATCAAGTCGAACATGTTTCTTCATTGTCATCATAAATAACATTTTCCGGAATGAGTGAATCATTTTCTAAGAGTACGGCATTCTTCTCGACTTCACCCTATTTATTTTACTGTATTTATTACTTATTCCAATTGCTTTGCGCTGCATCGACGAGTAGTCTCATCGCTCGGAAACCATCCTTAATACACACGCACTGGGTACAGTCGCGTCAGTGTTGCGTTACGTTTGGCTATTAGAGCACCCCACGATATGTTGGCTCAGGTCATCGAGATTTGGTAATCAATCCCCTAAGATAGTTATTGCTTTACGAGTGCTGTATAAGTACTTTTGTATTTACTCCGATTGATATAGTATATCACGAAATTTATCGACAAAAAGTCTGTTTACTTTGTGTTACAAATAGTTTTTTTTTTCGGTGGAGTTTGGTGTACCTGTTTACGGTTAATTAGGTACATACCATACGTACGTACTTCTGAATGATGCCGAAAAATAATTTGATATATATATTTGTAATATTTATATGTACTTAAATTAATATATTTAAAATAACATGGGAACTGGAAACAAACAGTCTTTGAAGACATATTTAAACTTGAGCGGTGTTCACTGTCCCTGTGGGTAGAGGTTTCACTCAGGTATTTAGTATAAAGTTCCCGACCAAAGCGGTACAGTTGGTCCACTTTGACATTACCGCATACCCACTTTGTTTTCTCTGTCGCAGATGGTAGTGAACACTATATAGGCCTGAAAAAGTCCCTCTTCAATGTAGAGTTAAAACTAACAATCAATCAATCAATCAATAATTGCAATAACCTATATTTAATTAATTGAAAAAAGTACGTTACTTATAGATGAACAACACGTAACTTGTAAAGCTTAAAATGAACTCGACGTTACGGAATATCAGCTAAAATGTCAACAAGATACCCTTGGAGCGGACACTGAATAGGAGGGAACGGTGTCATCTGCTCTCAACACAATTAAAATCGGTTGAAATAATGCCACTAAACGGTCTGCAAAGGTTTTATTTTAAAAAGCGCTATTAGCATTAAATTTAGTTTTGGGGATGATTATGTCGAGTGCACAACTCCGAGGACATTAAGCTCACAATTTTTGTGAATTATTATCCGTATAATATCCCTCCGCTTTTATAACACGCTTATTCTGATTTTGGATCCTTAATTTTGGGGTAAGTACAATTCGTATTTTATTTCATTTTGTTTTAATGTCTTCGCAATCCACGTCTGGTCGAAATCGCTTTTGAGCCGTGGAATTCTAGTAATTGATAATATTGATTAAGTATAAGTTTTATTTTAAAACATAAATGAACTGAAAATTTTTTTTTCTTTTTTCACACAGCACCACCTGGTCCCGAAGTAATTCTAGGCTTAACCGGCGTGTGTTATGGTTACATCAGACAACGGATATACCATATTTGAAACCTATATAATATAATATTTATAATAGGTACATAGAAAACACCCAGAGTCGAGAACAATCAAATGCTATCACATAAATGTTTGCCCCAAACGGGAATCGACACATCGTGGCCCTCTGGTGTCGAAGGTCACTTCACTACCAACGCACTATCGAATTATAAAATAAATAATTTAATCAGAAATAAAACCGTATTATAAATTGGAAGGTAAATCGTAAATACAATTTTGTTTTTAATTAAAACTATAGCTAATAAAAGAACATACCATAGCGCCACCTACTCAAAGTTTGTAGGTACGTAGCATAAAGTGCGCTCGCAACACGCTTATCTCGGATCGCAGAATCGAGAGAAAAACAATCGCACTCTTTAAGATTCTTTTAATTTATCCGTCGCAGTTTTAAATCGGTGTTAAGATTCGAAAGTCGTAGCGTTTTTTCAATTATCAGCGTTGATCTCAACGCGGCTTACGATAGCTACCATCTCGAACACACCCAAGCATTTTACCCCAAGAAATCGACAGGCGCAATTATCAGTATCATAAGTCGTATATGGTAATATACACTGCGGATTTAGTTGAATGAATTTACGTTGTAACAGTTATATAAAAGCAATGGATGCGAAACAAAAGCGACTGTAATTTTGATCGAATTTTCGTAGTAGACCCACTGGCTTTTACCATCTTGCCAGGGTTGCCAGATGTTACTAAAAATACCAAAGGTCCAACCGAAACGTTTTTAATTCGATTTGTGATTCGAAGATAATAATTGACTACTCAGCCATTTTCATAGTTATATTCGCCTTAAGATTATCGATACAGAGTTAATTTAATGAGTCTTATTATAATTAATTGACAGTGCATAAGATAACTGAATGTGAAGGTCTGAATATCTAGATCGTTGGTTTAGATTTAAATGGCGTTTCTAGTTCTGTAACAGATACTTCCTTGTATCAAGAAAATGTATTAAAATTTACTTAAATAGTTCTTATTAAAGCTGTGTGTAGCATAATAACAAATACACAAGTTACAAATAGGCTACAGTTAACTAGGTATACCTATTTCTCAAATAAAATAAGAATTGTAGCCAGCAACCCTATAAAGTCTCTTAAAAGAAAAAAAAAAAATGTGTTCAAAAACTCACGCTTTAGCCCAACCGGCGGCCAGTCAATGAGATCAATTTCGTCTAAACTTTGGTCAAAAAAAAACAGAGCGGCTTATTTCTCCCTACGGCTACGTTTTGTTTGCTCTTCGTATATTACTTTTTACTAAGCTCTGTTTACGGGAAAATTGCATTTTTAAACTTTTAATAGTGTTAAGAGCGCGAGCGAGTTAGGAAAAAAACGGCCGTTTTTGTTTTCAATGCGTTATTTATCGAACCAGCAACATTTGAAATTTTAACAAAGCGATATAAATATTCTTCATCGTCTATTCTAATGCGTAATAGAACATTATTTTACTTTTTCATCTACGTTTACCAGCTATCACTCTCGTTCTAATGGCGGCGCTAGTGGACGGAATGCGCGCTCTTAATCTGGATTAAAATTAACTTTATTATGTTTTACAAACAATAATAATTGAGACAACAAGGTATATTTTGATGATATACGTGCTTTTGTGACATACATTATGCTTTTTTTATTATTTAAGGGTTAAATTGGTAATGCAAGATGTGCACTCCCTTTTGCATAATAGTTTTATTGTTTGCAGGCTATAAATTACTTTAATACCTCGATGTTCAATAAAAGTTACGCTTTTACTATCTAGTAAAATGGGGCCAATTGACTTGATTGTTATAAAAAATACTCTATACTCGTATTCCAATCCAATTACTGCGAATAGTTGGGTTGTTGTGACTCTTCTTTATTTTTTTAAAGAGATAAATTGAATGATAGCCATCAAAATCCACATTAATTTAATATTCTTTACTTAATATCACTACGCTTGGGATAGTTGGCGTACAAAAAGCAAGGAGCAACTAGTCCAAAGATTAAAACTTTCAGAAAATGGGTTGTTATGTCAAATGGTTAAACATCCATATTAAAATTTTATATTCCTATCTCTTTTTATTATTTAATAACTCATTTAGCGTTGATGGATAGTCAATTAAACTTTAATTGCGAGCCCTTTAGTATACTATTTAAAAATGCAGAGTAATTTAGAGTTTTTTGATTGACAAAATAGAACATATTCATGATCATTTAGACCTTTTACCGCCACAAATCTAAGCTGTATTTAATAAGTGATATGTAACATTTAAAAAGAATCGACAAAAAGTTGGTATAGCAAGAAAGAAATACTTAAATGTACAAACATTTTATCGTAGACGAACACTGTTTCTTCATTAAGGCAGCTGTGCTTTGCTTTTCTAGTTTATTTTTACAGACAACGTGTAGTATGAACTTATGAACGATTTGGATGTCCCTTGGAGTGGAGGAAATTGCGCGTGTGGTGGTTATTTAATTTAAAGGCTCATTATTCTCATTAATATGTTTATTCCATTTTCAACCTATGTATGCTCATTGCCTGTTAGTGAATGCGTTTATTATTTTGTCTTATGAATCACTCACATGTACCCACTATGATTTCATATAATTTTCATACACAGTTCGCTAAGTTTCAATTATATTATACTCGGTGGTGTGATGGACATTCTGCCCATTAAGAGATTTATTACTTACTAGCGAAAATTTGTAAAAAGTGGGAATTTCAGAATGTATTATACATACATAAACAATACATAAACCTTCCTGTTGAACCGCATCAAAATCCATTGCGTAGTTTCAAAGATCTAAGTGTACATAGGCACAGACAGACAAACAGCGCGATTTCATTTATACTATGTAATTTAATGATACATTTTTTAAAAGAAGAAAAAATGACAACTTATATTTTCTTGACATGTGAATGAAACATCATATTTTTATTATTCTCTTTACAATTACAAAGTTAACTTGAAGTGAGGGATATTATTTACAGATTTGTTTCCAATTTTCAACCAAGCAGACTAAGGTTATAAAATAAAATGTAAGAATAATTCTACATGTTTCTTCTTTAAAAAAAAGCATAAATGTATTATAAAACGTCTTTGCGGCTATTTATTTATTTATTTATTTTATTTATTTATTATAGGAAATATAAATAGTACATTACATTGTTCACCAAGTTGTCGAGGGTTACATAGATAAATAATTATACGAGTTTTTTTATAACTATTCATGTAAACAAATACAGTAGGATAACAATGGGTTTGGAGCCTTGAGTCCTCTGAACTAGCAACGAATGCTGTATCTCTGAGGCCTCAATGATTCCCTGTTTTTGGAATTTATATAATAAGAGTACGGAATTAATGACAAAAAAATAAAATTATTTGATGAAACTTAAAGAAAAGTAATAATAAAAGATAAAAAATATGAAGCACAACCAGCAGCTAGTTTGGTGGGAGCAAGAGAAATTCTATAACATTCCGCCCACCTTGTACAGAATGTCCATCACACCACTGACTAGCTTGAAAGTTTTATAAATTAATAAAGATATTTTCCCTTATTCCTAGTTATTTTTAGGGTTCCGTACCTCAAAAGGTAAAAACGGCCCGTCTGTCGGTCAATATCAAGACCCTTTTTCAATGCAACGCATGGAGGTATCAAGCTGAAATTCATATAAATACTTCGGTCACATCGCCACGAGAGAAGGAGACAACCTTGAGAAACTCGCAGTCACCGGAAAATCGAGGGCAAAAGACCCCGTGGCCGTAGTCCGATGCGTTGGTCCAACCAGATCCGTGCTACCTTAGACACGACGGTGTGCGGAGCTATTCACGCTGCGGGGAATAGGAGTAGATGGCGGAGCATTGTTCGTCAAAGCGCGGTACTCCAGAGAGGTCACGAGTCACGACCCTCAGCATTGAGGAAAACGAAGCGAGGAGGACTCAGGTCTACAGTCCCTAGGACCTGTGAAAAAATCAAAAGTTACAACCATTTATGCATGCATGTACGGAACCCTCAGTGCGCGAATCCAAATCACATTTGGCCGTTTTTTTTTGTCATGTCAAGACATAATTGATATTGATAGAATAGGTATGTTGTAACCAGGCGGCGGCGTTATTGCTGAATGCATTTTCTGTATGGACAACATTTAGTAACCCAATATTTGTAATCATTACTTACACAAATCATTTTACATTTTTTTTCGATCCGCGTGTTCTATTTATCATTTGAAACCGCTGAAGCACTTATGACGAGACGAGGCTTTTACCACAGTTTACTTAATAGTTACTTCGTAACTTTTACATTTTTAGGTGTTTTATAGTGAACTTATTCTAAAATTTCCCATAACAAATGGGGACTTGTTGCCTTATTTCTACCCCCAAAATGTACAATCACAATGTAATTCAATGTCCTACTTCTATCAATTCAAGTATAGTACTACTACTTACGTACTAGTAGTTCAAGTATATAGTAGATTTTACAACAAGTGCACAAAACGAATCATTTCTATCCGAGACTTTTAGCAGCCCGAGCCGAAGGCGAGGGCTAATAGTAATGTCGAGGATAGAAATGGTTTTGTGGACGAGTTATAAACTCTGCTTTTCACTTCGATTGCGAGGAAATAAATTAATAAACGCACGAAAAACAAGACCTGTTTCCCCTTTCCCGTCGCTTTTTTTTTAATCTTACGATATTGAAATTAGGCTTGGGCTGCAGACCTATACAGCCTACTATTAAATTAATTTTGTAATAAAATAATTTTCTTAAATTAATTAAATAACCTACCGTACTTTAATTTAAATTTTAATATCTTTTATGACTTAAAAAACACATAAGGCAAATAAATTAAAGTAAATATTATAAAATAACAAATTCTATCTCTGATCTTTTTATTGTGTTTGGCTGTATGGCTCATTTCCTTTGCCTTAATATAAATACATTTATGAGTAGATACGTTTTTGCCCTTGTGCACAAAATTCGATTTTGTGCAGCCTATATCCTGCGCAAATAAGCATTTTCTGAGCATGAGAAGTGAAAATATAATTTTCAGTCTTACTTCAGTAAAAAGTAAAAGAAATTTGATCAATTGACTACGCCAATAAATCAAGGAAGTTAAAATCGTGATTGAAGTGAATCCGTGTCCATTTGCCATCTATTGTCATCCAATTATCTTTCCTCGCATGCATTCGTTTCATATTACCTGCACTGTACGGGACTGTGAGTGATCGATCACCATTGAAATAACAGTTTTTAAACCATTTCTATGTTTTTTCTGTTTTAACCCACTCAATCTATCCATGCTGTTACGAACTAGACGTCAAGCTGGATTTCTGGAAGCAAATGTATACTTTTTGTTACTCTTTTAACATTGAATGTTTTTCGATCGCGTGTTGGTAGGGGGTTTTCAGCGAAAGTGCGACATCGCTCTGTCGTCGTCAATTTTGGGGCTACGCGGGTTAATGGGGTATCAAAAGACGTGTCTTGACGAGATCTACAAGATGGTGTAAAAAAAAATAGTTTTTCATTTTTTTTCTCGATTTTTTTTCGAAAATGATGTGATTTTTTTCGACTTCTCAACTTGTATCGACCATATCTCGAAAACGAAAAGCGATATCGAAAAAATAAAAACCACTCGGGGTATTGAGTTGGGCTACAGTTTGCAAAAAACGGAACCTCGCTATCTGTAATGGAGTTGGAGAAAGCTTTACCTTTATGCGGTGAAGTTTCCGCGGCCCGCTGCGCGCGTGTTCTAGTGAGTTTCGTGTACTAGTAAGTTTTTTTATTTTTTTTATTAAAGTTGTAACGTTTTGAGGTAACATTAATGTTAAAATAAATATGAATGATAAAAGTTTATTTTATTAATTTTTGTTTCAGTTGTGATTGTTGGCGAGTACAATAACTTGAAAATAGGTTACGAAGTAAACTGGTAGGTACATCTGTTGGCCACCTGTACTGTACTACACTGTACCACGCTTACGGAGTTTCATAGTTTGCCCTATCTAAGTGCATTTCCAATGTACCAGAAGGTTGTGAAAGGCACGAGATCTGAAATGAAATGAAATATATTTATTTGCTGCAAACACGGTATAAATAAATCATATACATATTTTATAAAATAAATAGTGCAAGCGTGTTGCGCTCACAATCGGCATGCAAATTTATTATGTTTAATTACAAGATTTATAGATTACAATGTCATTGCAAAATTTAAATTAATTAATAAACAATCATCCATAAAAAATTAAAAAATTAAAACCAAATTTTATAATAATAATAATCAATATAAACGCGCCAACCGCAAAAAAAAACTTATGTCAGAAGTAGTTATTATGCTATTTGTTCAGATTTTTAAGGACCTTTGACTCATCCCCCCTACACCCTCAGCACCCCCTCCCGACCCTCGAGGACTTTTGGTATGTACATCTGGAATCCACAAGGCATAACTGTGCACATTTTCAAAACTACACGAATTATTTCTACTGATACGCCTATACAATATACATGGCTTAATTTAGAGAAAAAGCATTTTTTATGCCCATAAAAAGCCAATTCAAAAACCACTGAAAAAGTTTTTGTCTGCTCCGGGTTTTTTTTTGTATGAAAAAATAACCAGCTCCTTTGACGCGGTTATATTGGTTTAGTTGGACAGATTCTACCTTAAACATCATATTGTGGCAGTAGGTTCGTTAGGATTGCCTTGTGACCCCAGCACACGCAGAGTAAGTGTAATTAACATCTTAATAGTATTTACAATTTTACCGTGATTTATGCACCTTTAGTTTATTTTAAGTTATATGACAATAACAAAAAAAAAAATATAATTTAATATGTTTGTATTAAGTATTACTCTGCCCAAAAGTTCGATGGGCAATATGTATAATGCCCGGGCAATTTGATTTATTTGAATATATCACATTGCCCTTTATTGAGATTTATTCACAATGCTCGGGCATTATGTATAATGCCCAATTTATCACTTGGTCCATAACACATACACCACTTATTTATTTATTTATTGTAAAAAAAATACTCAATTAGTAATTTTGCTATTCAGTTATGATATGAAATGCAGAATCATATTAGTTGGTATTCGTAAAGTAATGACGACTTGAATCACTCTACTGCAATAGTAAAAAAATGCGGAATTAGCTTATGTGAGCAGTTTTCTTTTAGGTATAATCAGTTGGTTTTTAAAATCATCAAAAGATGGCGCTAGCATTATTTTTTGGTATTGTTGAGGCCAAATATTTAGTCTGTGGCAAGAAAGAACTGACCGAATGTCAATTTGATTAGTTTCTGTTTCTGTCATTTGTCATTTCTGAAGCATTAATTGAAGTTTTTTTGTATTGTATGAACATTGTAACCTGAAAAAGTTCTTACTTACATAATTTAACGAATAATACAATTGTAGTAATATTTCTTCAAACTTTTTTTTTAAATGTTAAAACTAATGACGACTTTGTAGCAAAAAGGTCACTCCACCCACTCTTTTATTACCAAAAGTGCCAGGCTGCGCCATCTATCGAGTGTTCAGGAAAGCTATAAAATACCTAAAAGAAAACTGCTCATTGTGCTATTCTGTTAATGTTTCGGTTGCATAGTTAAAAAAATGCAAAGTTTTAATTCCAAATCAAACTTTTAACATCACGTTTATTACATGCCTTAATAAAATAGGGAACAGTAACCATGAGATTAATTCTATTATAATGTATGTATAGTGTTTTATAAGGGTCTTATATACCTACATAATACTCTTGTATAAGGGTAAACCACCGGCTATTAAGGTCGTAAGAACGAACGATAAAACGACACCTTTATGCTTTTAAACGTATATTATGAAACTACATTTGCTCCCGGTTTTGTTTTTTCTGATTCTAATCTTAATTTTCTTCAATATATCTAGTCAATGTATTGAAGTATGCTTTTCCGCTGTTCCCTTTACAAGGCACATTCCTCTTTTTAAGACACGGCTCCAATCTTTCTTTTGATTCTGGCTGAAATGCTTTTTTCATTAAAACTTGTCGTGACTGTACCAAAAGTCCCTTTATTTTGCTTTTCAAGTACAAAACCCTGAAAACAAGTTGCTATTATAAAATAAAATAAAATAATATATTCATAGACCAGTCCTTCACATGCACTCTAATAACTCAATAACTTGTGTAATTAACTATTATAATTTAATGTTGAATAAACTTTGCTTTATGAGCTACTATTTCTTCGGAACAAGTAAAATAATTGGATTTAGTTTGCTAACATTAACGTTTTTTCTTTTGACATAGGTAGGTATCTTTATGCTTAACTAGAAATAAACAATTAAAAAATTCTGTTCACATCGCAAGCAAATTTTTTCTGCACAGTTTTTTTATTTTTTTTATTTATATTGATAAAACGTTACATTTAATACAAAATGAATATCAGCGCAACAAAAACAATTTTGTTTTACTGTACGCTGTATTATAAAAATATTGAATTTAATGTGGGTACAACATGCAATGCATTACAATAAAATTGAATAAGTAAAAAGTCACCTAAACAAGATATTACTGTTAGATAGGATATGCCATACTGCGGATCACAGTAGTGCAGATTAAAGTTGGAAACGTACCGTAAAATTAATCACCACAACACTGCAACAAATTTATCGAATATTGGATCTCAGTAACCGAGTTAGAACACAATTGTACAGTACACACAAAGAAAACTCCCCATCACATTGGCTATAAACCTGACCACTCAAGCACTATCTATAATTAAACAAAACCCTGACCCGCCCTCCTTTACAACGGTTGCCGACGTTTAACACATTCTGATAATCTCTCTAAATCGGCCTAATCTCGACTTAGGACGAAACTTTATTCAATTTATTAATTCACTTATTTGATAATGAGAATGCATAGATAGCAGGGCACGTGGTGATTAAGGGTGGGGTATCACTTTTAGCTGAAATCAGTTATTGCTATCGGACAATTGGTAAACGTAAAGAAATTTGTTAATTGCGTCTCAGATTAAGTAATTGCGTAAAACCTCTTTAATAAATAAATAAAATAAATATATAGCACAGTATATAGGGACAATTCATACAGATTGAGCTAGCCCCAAAGTAAGTTCGAAACTTGTATTATGGGATACTAACTCAACGATATTATATTTTTGTTTTATAAACTCTAAAGTTTTTTCAGATGTACGTAAATTTTACACGAAACTAATTAATCAATACATGGGACTTATACACTACTTATTCTCGAATTACTTGCCGGGAATACGAAATCACGGTGTAACGGCGAGCACATCTAGTTATATTTAAAAATCAAAGAACTAAATTATAAAATTTGTATTTGAACCTTAAACATTGCATTATTATGCAGTTATATATGCGTTACAAGTGTTTTCATGACTTAGCTATTTGAATTTACTCTGAAATTGTACTTCGCCAGTCTATTAAAAGATTTTATCATAATTTTAATATATTAAAATCGAACAGTTGAATAGAATAATTCTACACTACAGGGATAATTTATAGTTTATCTTATAATTTATTACAATAATTACATCTTAAAAAAATATCTAAAATAAGGCTATTCGTTTGTTCTTTTCCGCCAGTTGTAATGTCCTGAATGCATCCTGATAATCAGATTCGTAATTATGCACATAAATCTTGATAATCTTAATTACATTTCTAGATCTGTAAAGGAAATGTATGAAATAACATTAACTTTTACATCATTCTTATGGGAAAGTATACTAAACTTACTTACTGCATCTTACCCTGATTTTACTTGCAGAATTTTGTTATTAAGTTTATCTATGGCCTGCGTATTTGACACGTGGTCACGTACGTACGTACGTACGTATCGAAATACCGCGTAATGGCTATTTTCCATCACCGCAGAGATTTGCATACCCTTTCTTTACTATAATTTTCTTTCCATTCTATTTAAATTATTTTCTATAAATGACCCATTATGATGACTGCGCCCCTCTGAAAATCTGTATCTTCCTGCCCTTCTTCCAATTTTTGCAAGATCAATCTTTTCAGTATCAGTCTGTGGAATAATTTACCTGTAATCAGAACTTCCAAGTCCGTCGACATCTTCACAGAACAAGTAAAAAAGCATTTCCTTGCTCTATGATTATTGGTTTATAATAGAATAAAAAATTGCAATGAATTGAAAGGGCGCTACCACGCCCCTGTTGTTGCAGATGTTCATAGGCGGTGGTGACCACTTTCTAAAGGATAGCCCAACTGCTTGTTTCTATAAAAAATTAAGACGTTGTACAAATAATATCTATAATGTACATTGTGTTGTTTAAAAACAATGAGATTTTATATATTTTATGACAAGAGAAGTAACGTCATACAAAGCATTCGTAAAAAGCCGCAACCACTTTAGAGTGTTAAAGACGTAGCTTTGAAACCGATACATATTCCGAGCATATGCCAAAGTAAAATATGTTTGTCTCTTTTTTTCTAGAGTCAAACTAATTATGTCAAAATGAGACAAAAGCATTACTCCCAGAAAAATGGTCAGAGTTGCCAGCTCATGAATAATTTTCCCATTGAATGAATGTTATGAGTCTTTTTTTTAAAAAAAAAGTTTTTATACCATATTATTGTTTCTTAGGTGACAGAAGAATTAAAGATAGGAAGAAATAAATATATAGATGCGTAAATATTGGTACATACATATTATATTTCAAGAATGAATCATGGCGGAATGGAGAAGTTTCCATTTTTTAGTCATTGATGAATCTAACCGATGCAGACCTACTACTATTATCTATTCTGTGCTACTACTAACTTTTAGCAGAGATTTTTTTTTGTTTTCTTCACCCATTCTGGGTAGGCAAAGGGAACTATGCCCATACAGCCAAGTCTTCAGTAGATTTTTTTTATTGTTAAGAAATGAAAATGAAATTTAAATAAAATAAAATAATAAATTTAAATAATTTGAATAAAATACAACATAAAACAAAAAAAACTATTGTACTCAATCGAACATTTGATAATTGCAGAAACAATTTAAATTAAACACCGTTACCACAATGAAAAAGATGAAATTGTTACTTCACTGTCATAGTAATAATATCATTATGTCAAATGTCAGTTAAAAGCCATATCAAAAAGAGGAAAATGATTTGTTTTTTCTTGTCTTGACGTGCGTAGCACTAGCGATTGATTTTAGTATCAATCAATTTCTAAGTAAATAATTAATTCTAGTTTGAGCCTGGTTGTAGGTTTACTTCTACTGTGTTACTAATGATACATAAAGGCGTATGAGTTCGTCATTGACTAAACTCCCAACATTTGGGAAACTTAAAATCGTTTTTACTGGCAACACTGTTGGCAAAAACAATGCGTAATATATTAATTTCGATTTTAATACTATTTTGGTATAATTTTAACATAATTAAGCATTCTTATTTGTGAAAAGTGATACCACTTGCTTTGTTATTAGTTTGGGATCACGACATACATGTTTTAACAGTGCATTTAACCATTTTTGTGATATTATTGTGAGATACGCATTCACTGAACGTCAAACTACGACTAAGTCGGAAGAAATTCAACTAAGGCTGTGGCCTCAGTCGACGTGGCAGCGGGTATGTGTCAAACATTACGAATCTATAGTAAATAACAGATCACTGTTTAAAAATGAAAACAAATATTAAACTAAAAACAAATGAATGTTTAAAAAATACAATAACATTGCCGGCCAGTATAGCATTCCGTGTTTATTGCACATGGCTACAAGATAATATCTGTGCACATGGCGGTTTCTTCTCAATACTCATACTAATAAACGGTATTCGTGATTCAGTTTAAGTACCTTCTAAATCGTCGACCAAAGTTCTTTTTTTACACTAACCGTGCTTTATGAGAGACATACGTTTATCCATATATTTATTTGTATTCATGACAAGCCAGGGGCCCAAGTCTGCCAAATACAAATGCACCAATAGAGTGTCGATGGTGTGTCACTTGAATAGTTTTTGACAATTGGTATTCTCATATTTGTTTAAGTCCGAGGCCATTTCATTGACACACTATCGAACTACTATTGATCTTTACGGTAGTATCGTAATTCATAGTAGATTTTAACTGTCGACCATTCCGTTCATATTCCACTGACACTCTCTAGTCAATACATTGAGATACTAGTTAACTTTTAGCAGAATACCAAATTTGGCGCTATGGAAATATAATGATAATGTGGTGTGGTATGGCAATAGTTGGTCGCCTAATTTAAAATAGCAGACTTGGGCGTCTTGGTGGTCAGGTGACTAGCAATGGTTACTTTATCCCAAAGACCGCGGGTTCGAATCCTGCGCAAGGCAAACATTTGTGTGCATGAACAATGTTCATTGAACATGTCTGTTTGCCTTGGTCTGGATGTTTTCTATGTATAATAAGTATTTATCTGCAAAAAAAAGTATTTAAGTAAGTATATTTAGCAGCATTATAGTACCAATAGTACAAGAACAGAATAAATAATTGTACCACGTAGTACCTACAAGATTAGTTGCTTAGTTTGGGACTCGATAGTGTTGTACGATTCGTCCAAGAGTATTTATTTATTATTATTATTATTGGCACTGGAGCGAAACAAGAAGCCAAATTCCACACACAGAGACCATCGTGGTTTCTATATGTTATAATAAGTAAAAAAAATTATAAATTATTTTTTTTTTTAATTATATTTTTCTATTTATAATGTAGTAAATCAAAATTAAATTAAAACATCATAGTGTGTAACATAGTGTAAGTTTTAGTGATGTGTATTGCCTCGCCACGGAACTGTTTAGTATGTACTTAAGTGAAAATTATTTCTCTCATGTAAGTGACTGCTTTTTGTGTCTTTTGAGAATAAAGAATCTTTAAACCGAAAAAAAATTGTACCTATATATATTTTTTAATGGTAAATAATAAAAAAATAATAAACAAATTTTTCAGGTGCTGCCTGTGTTTTGAAGTTTAGTAAAGTTTTAGTTATAATGATTCTAGAAAGTGTAAGCTACACTGTACTATTAGACATTATGTTGGTCAATATCGAAAAATTATAAAGTCTTATGTCAACTCTACACCCTCGCGAAGTTGAGTATGGATATGGATAAGCTCTTCGTCGTACAACGTACAAAGTACTTCGTCTTCACTTTACTTTTCCTTTTTCTTCTAACTTCGTGTCTAAAAGAGGTGATCCAAAACAAACCCAGGCTCCGGCACAAAAAAAAAAATTCTAGATGTTAGAGGATATTTTATAAATACTATTCTAAACTATCACTATTTCTCTATCTAACAATTTTTTTTTTGGTCTTAAAGTTTGTAAGCGTTCATATTAAAATCTTCGGGTCTACTATGAAAGTGTCCATCCGAAACAACGAAACACTTAATCCTGTCAAAAAAGACATTACTAGTTCAAAACGAAAATTTTTTCGGAATTTTCTTTCATGGTTGGCCCGCTTATTGTGGGTTTTACTACTAAGGGTATGTATCACCTCCTTTCCTAAAATGTGATTCAATCATCGTATCCCCATTGAGGTATTGGTGGCACTTCACATGGCGTAGCGTATTGGCTTATTTGTGGTACTTCGGAAACGTTAACCATGTCTGGACAATATATTTGGCAACGAACTTGTCATAATGTGCCGTCTTTATGAGGAGCTCGATGGTGTCACTGTGTGGGGCACTCTAAAAACACTCAATATAAGCAATGACCCTAGCCAGTGTTTGGATGGGTTTGTTATGTCGAGCTCCGTGCTTCGAAGGGCACGTTAAGCCGTCTGTCCCGGCTGTTGTCAATGGATGACACTTTAAGCCAAGTCTGTGGCTCTCGGGCGGCTTGAAAGCACTGGCCTCTACCAATCCGCATTGGAGCGGCATGGCAGAGTACGCGCTATTCACCTTCGATTGTAGGACCCGTATCCTTGCAGTGGGATGATTATACGGGTTGATATGATATAAAAAAAATATTTTGCAAGTAGATTTAAAGGAAATATCTACTTTTGCACGTCAGAAATTTGTTCCAAGTAAATTTTATTTGGTGTCTGGCACCACGTCTAGACACCCTTAATTTGTATTTGCAGCGTCAAATATTCTAGCAGAAACATCGGACACAAAATAACTAATATAACGTACACAACGTCAACAAGAAGTTGAACATAAGAAAAAGCGTAAATGTGCACATTCGGGATTTAATTTCATTTTAATTATTACATTATAGATTTATTATCTTTAGCCGATAAGTTCGATCACATAACTTAATTACCTATTTAAATAATGTAGTCATTTTTTATTGGAGTAGCGACTTTAAGTAAAAGGCTTGCAGCTTGAACAAACATGAAAAAGATAACGTAATTATGCCCCAAACTTTAGAAGACATTAATATCTAAAGACGAAATAGATTAGTTTATTATGGACTAGTAGAACACTAGTTTTCTTTATATTAAAATGTGGAAAGAATATTACTTATGAGTGCTTCCTGCAATAAAATTGATGTCAACGATAAATTAGCTAGAGATGTTATCAGTTTGGTGGAAGCCTGTGTCTGGCAGTGGACTTCTTGTGGATGAGATGATGATGAACAATTTCAGTACATTTGATTAACATTGATTGACATTTTACTAACTTAACAAGTGTCGTCTATAGATAACAGTCGGAACAGTTAAACATTCGGAAAATAAAATAATTTTAAACCCCTCCAAATACTGGCTGGTGTCGACGCTACTTAACTTGCGCGTTCGCTCAGTTTTGATCGACGCCATCGGGTTTTAGAAATAAATATATACCGTTAAATAAAACAAATCGATTATATTTACAATCGGACACATCGCAAATCATTTTGTTACAAATTTTTTTTGTAATCAATCTTCATGAGTTTTTAATTCCATATTATTATAAACGAGGAAGCGCTTAAGAGTGTGTGGGCGTTACTACTCAAGACATTGATCACAACTTCCATTATTAATGTATCCCACAGTTTTAGGTAAAAATGGTAATGTCGCATACAAATTGGTTTTTATAGATGACGTTGTGGGGTCTACCACAGACGAGCAATGAATTAGTTCGAATTAACTAGTAATATGTAGGCGTTTATAGGACTTTCAAATGTAGGTACCATGTCAATAACAAACAAGATTCGGTCACTCACTAGGTTCTATATATGTGTCAGGTTCTGTGTGTAAAGTCTGTTGCATATGTTACGGCTACATGATGTTTAAAATGCATTTCACACTTTTACAATTCAATACCTCATTTGGTCAAACTTCGGTGTCGAGTGTCGATAGATTAGATTGGTTCAATGTTATACGTATTGTTCATTTTAATTTAATAAATACATATTTTTATTTAAATAAAATAACCCATGTTGTGTAATGTGATCAACAATAGGCATTTCATGGAAAAACGGCTTGACAGATTAGCTTGAATTTTGGTATACCAGGTAGTATTTAAACCTGTATTAACTTCAGATTAAATTCCTGGCATCAGTCAGAGAACGAGATTTTGAAGTAAAGCAGATATAATAGGAGAATAGGAGATAATCGGGAATCCAATATCATGAATTTCTCACTAAATAAAACGCAGATATACATATTATACAGTCGTGTGTTCAGTTCATTTTGTTTTGGCTATTCGTGTTAATCCGAACATTTCCCAGCCTATCTAAATATGCAAAACGATGAGAAATTAATATCGAGTTCGTGGTAGACCGACACTTATCTCCGGGACGGTAGCCGTATCAAATAGTATAACTGAAACAACGATGGTAGATATGAGTGAGCTTGATAAATCTCATTATTTAAATGGGCACGGTAGATCGGTGTATTTTTAGGTTACGTCAGACGCGACGGCGGCGCGAAGATATGCACCGGTCCTTTGACAGTAACAAATTACATCGACTGTCAACTTTCTGAAACAATATACCAGTCGGCGTTTAACTTATCTTGGGACTTTTCTCGTGTAGATAAAATGTTGTAATACTAAAATGTCATTATGCTCAGTTGGTAGGCCAGGCCGTAACTCACATTGAGATAATGTTTCCGAGCCCGGTATCGGCTCAGTTAGTATCGGAGCCAACGATTTGTTATGTTATCTATTTACTTTGTTCGAGGTTGATAGGTCAACTTTAAGGTATCGTTCACGGAATCTACTTATATTCAAATGTACCGCTTGAGACAATAGCTAAGTGCCATTTACTTAACTTCTGTTAGATATAAATGGTTGTTGCATCGTTCCCAGTTCCGTTGGACCATCGATTGCGGTATTTTATAAGAAATATTTTATTTTATTAGGAGAGTAATAGGTACCTAATTTATTTATTTATTAATGGTTTCTATTGTTTTACATGAAAATAGTTTATTTACCGAATTTATCTATGTAAAAGTATCCAGCGTTGTAACTAGTACTTAATTTACAATCTCAACAAAGCTGTTGGAGACATCTTGAACGGGTCACGCAACAGCACAGGCAATTAGCCGCTAGTTAGCTCTTATTAATAGACCACCTGGGATCACAGCCTACACTGAATAAAACACCTATCCGTACCATCCTTACACAATGAAGTGAATTATTAAAAAAATACAAAATTTTGAATGGGATTATATTAATCTGACAGTATTGTAGAGATAAAATTGTCACGGATATACTGCTTTTCAGACGGCTCAACACGGCCCACGGTTTGACAATGTTAAAAAAACGAATCATATGGTTTTTTATTTGGGAGAAGTGATTTGTCCAGGGCAATCTATCATTCAAGCACTATGAGAATAATTAGTGTCAGCCTGTGAGCGTATGCGTCGCCGTTCGCATTCACCGCTGACAATACTCGTGACGTACACCATTCAAACAAGCCATTAATTCTCTCTGGTTTTTCTAAGACGAATTCACTCTTGTAAATAAATGGTACAGCGGATTCTTAACTACCTACTTACGAAGACATTTTTTAACTATAGCCGTTAGTTGACAGTCAAGTATACAGTTGAGTAATTTCTTTTCCAACAGTTACACATGAAAAGATTTCTAACTACCGAGTCGTTTGCGCGAATGCTGAATAAACATTAAAAAGTATTTAGTTTTTAAGTCGTTAGTTCAGTTAACCGAGAAACGATGTTTATTAAAAGACTTTGTGTGCACATCTATCTCTCCTATATTTGATAGGTACTAAGTATACGTATGTGCTACTTTTTTAATGTTCTACAGGAGACAAACAAGCAAGTGGTTACGTGATAGAAAGAGGTTACTATCGGCATCTATGAACATTAGCCATATTAAGGTCATCAAGAGAAAAAAAGGCGATAGGAGAGGTGTTTGATTTACGGATCTCTCGTTCACCGAATGAAACGCACGAGAGGGTGGTATTACTCAGCTCAACTAGCTGCTAGTGACAACATGAAGGATGGATAAAACAAAAATAAATAAGAAATTGTAATAATGGAGGAAAATCTTCATTAATGATGTTCATTTTTAAATTTTATTACGTCAAAATATTATTTATAAATAAAAAAATGTTTTTATGAAATTAGTATAAAACAGCCACATTTAAAAGACAAACTATACCTCGGGCACGATCATCCGCTCAAAACGTACACCATTAAACTGACTGGAGTAGCGCGTGGTCACTAATTTCTATGCAGAACAGTCACTCAGTTTCGGCAGACGACGGCGCCAGGCAGCGTGTGCACGAATAAACGCCTTGATGTAAAATTAGCAAATATTGGCGACAGCTATGGCTGTACACTGGTACTTTTACAGTAAAGTTTCTAAGTTAAGCACCCAAAAACAAAATTGCCTAAATTGTCCCACTGCTGGACAAAGGCCTCCCGAACATTCTATGAGTTCCATGTGCCATATAGTATTCATAGATATGAAGGTAAAATATGGTCTTTCAAAATATTCATTCATCTCTGTAGGTAAAGTCGACGTCAGATAGTTGGAAGCATCTACAGTAGCCAAAATCATTTGATGAACGTTATTTCATCATTATACAAAATATAAGTAGGTAATATTATGTGTGCCGTCAAAGTAACGTGTTGTAAGAGGCATCCAAGTAGGTAGTATTTATTCTAGCAACACAGTTTTGCAATGAGACCCTACTTCCAACAACATAGAGCGTGGTTGCGGTCCTTGCACAGGACAAATATCATCTGGCGAACATTCGTTTTTGTCTTTAGACCTTCTGTTTTCTATGTTACCCATAACATTATGCAGGTTCAAAACTAGGAACCAGGTGGCATTAAGTGAATTGTGCACAATTTATTATTATAAGTTAAGGTTGTGAGTTGATGATGATAACTTAAAACAACAATACATAGTACACATAAATTAAAATATTCCAGGCACTACTACAATCCCGTGGGAAAGGTCGAGACATTATCTTGCAAAAATTGTTGATCAACGAATTCCGATGTGAATCTCCAACACAAATATTTATTTGGTGATGTTAACAAAAATGGTAGTAATGTACGCAAATCGGATTTAAAAAAATAAAAATACATTCGGGAGTCGCAACTTTCAAAGTCCAAACACGAAAAATGTTAAAAATGGTGGAGTGGTCACGGTCACACACCGCGTTTTGTTTGAACCTGGGGTGATCGACCTCAGTTTCATTCCAAGATATGTTTTAATACGCATTTTAATAATGCTGGTATTGTTTAGACTATGCCGGAATATATTAGCCAGTGTCGTTATAAGTGAACCGTTTGAGACACCCGGAATTTTAATAGTAATTAAACTTACACACGTAACGATGTTCAAACTGTATATTTACTTTCCGTTCCTATTGTGATTTTGTAGTAGTTATTAAAATTAAAAAAATACATAAAAAATATTTTTTGTTAAGTACATTGCTAACTGTTTTGGGTAAAACACAGATACCCTTATTTCAACTTTTATTTGCTATTTCTCAGTCAACTTTGCGTGTCACCATGTCGATGATGATTTTTGTGCAAGTTATACGCCACAGAAAGCACTACCTACCATCATAATTTGTTTGTTTTATCGTTAACGCGAAACTTTCATTTGGTCAATTAACAAGCATCATTCAAATTTTAATTGTTTTAAAAAATCCCTTTGATTTTTAGGGTTCCGTACCTCAAAAGGAAAAAAACGGAACCCTTATAAGATCACTTTGTTGTCCGTCTGTCTTACCGTCTGTCTGTCTATCAAGACCCTTTTTCTCTGGAACGCAGGGAGGTATCAAGCTGAAATCAAATACTCAGGTGTACTGACTGTCCCTAGGAGCTGTGAAAAAATCAAACTTCTAAGCCAACGCAATCAAAAGATACAGCCGATGACGCATTTTCGACGCATTTTCTTCACAAGGGAATCAAAACCTACAGGGAACTTCCTGTAAACTCAGAATCTTGAAATTTATTACAAATCAACGTCATACAGTACAAAGAAAGGAAAAATTGCGAAAAGCATAAATTTTTGGTTAGGTACATCATATAAAAAAATATTTTTAAATATTTCAAACTTACTACTTCCTCAAGAACACGTAGAAATGTTAAATTGAAATTAATAAATAAAATAAATATATAAATACCGACAAATAACACAGATTGAGCTAGCCCCAAAGTAAATTCGAAACTTGTGTTTGGGATACTAACTCAACGATACTATATTTTATAACCAAGACCCGAGGCCAATCAGAAAAAGTTCGTTTTTCATCATGACCCGACCGGGATTCGAACCCGGGACCTCTGGCAGGCGGGCCGGCGTGGTAACCATTGCGCCACGGAGGTCGTCAAATTCATATCAAATACTCAGATTTATAATACCTTTACGCTGTAACAAAATCAAACTTCTGTGACAACGTAATATACCTACAGGTTTGTACGGAACCCTCAGCACGCGAGTCCGACTCGCACTTGGCTGGTTTTTCTATTGATAGAAAACTACACCCAATGAAGGAAGAAAATCTAAAATATCATTATCTTAATTTTAGTTTATACTAGTCCATTAATATAGGTCTGGGGGTGCCTATGTCATAATATGATCGACTGGCGGAGAGAGACTAGAGAGGTGTAGAGAGCCAATCGCTTGGAGCAGTTGGAGCATAACCCGGACCTGCATCCAATTCACTACAAATCTCAGGGCGTCATTTAAAAAAAAAAAAAAAAAAAACAGATCGTGCCTCACACGACTATCGAGCACATTGGAAATGAATCTATGGAATTCGAAAAAATATTGTCGCTGAGCGACTATAAAGTCGGGGTAAGGAAAATGTTACAAAATAAATCTACAACATTTTTCATTTACTTTCAAAAAGGTTAGGCTACAGAGCAAACCCTTAACCCGATCATCTTTGTTTTATGCTCAAATTATAGCTGACTAAATTGTCCAGAGGGATTTTTCTCAAATTTTTAATATCATTCTTCGTTTCCAAAATATCGAGCGCCAAAATCAAGATTTGGAAAAAAAAAAATTTTATTTTCACAATTTCGGCCACGACTTTTTTTGTTCTTGACTTTCTCAAATAATTCTTTTTGCACCTTACTGCTCTCGTGAATACGTGTCTTTTGAGCCTTTTTTGAATATCATATCGTTACAACTCTCCGAGATATAAGGGGATCGCACTTTTTCGCGAAATCGGAGCCACACTGGAGCGAACGAAAAAAAGTTATTCCGATGTCAAAACGATTATACACAGATGTGGGCACACAGTTTTTATTGTGACTCCTCCTGTCATGCATGACCAATGCTTAAGCACTATATTTTTTTATTATTTTACAAAGTGACTACATTATGACATAAAAATTATCTACCAAACTGCATGACAGTTTGTCGGTAGCCGTTCCCGTGAGCTAACTTTACCGACATTATAAAAATATACCCTTCGGTCAGTGGTCTGTCACTACTAACTAACCTACTATACATAACATTCCATTCCAATTAATTATTCGAAATAAAAATTATTACAATCGCGAGCGAAGAATTTTGAACTAACGATTTCAAACTTTTATTTTACTACTCGCTCGCGATTGTTATAATTTTTGTTCACGTACCTATCAAACATAATAATATCAACTCGTAAAGGGATCTTAACCGTATCAATTTTATTCGAGCCGTTCAGTCAGTATCGTTTTGTATGAAACTCCCTACTGCAACGCACACTATAAATTATCATCGTCGTAAGAGTAATCGTCTCGCCTCGGGAAAAGCTCAAGAACGAAAGCGATTCGGTTATGATCCGTTTCCGAGTTCACATGTGTGCTTTGTTCTTAAAGTCCTTTCAATACTTCCTACTCCGACTATCTTCTTTCTGATTAAATTCGTTGTGAGTTCCAAGACAGCTGTAGTTTTCTTCCCCGGGACGTCAATAAGCTTCATTGCTTATTGTCTATCTGAGGTCGCCGTTGTTGATCCTGGCTACACAGGAGACACAGTGGTGGGAATGTGTGGTGGGCTTGTCCCGATTGTCCTTAAAATAATAAGTCATTATCAAACTACACCTTAATCAAATGCAATACGCGAGTTACACAAAACATGTTAAAGTTACATGTTAAAATCTCAATTTATCTCTTTTTATATTGCATTATGGTACGAGCCCACTTGAGTAGGTATTTCAAGATTTCGATTTTTTTTTACTATTCTGACAACCTGGCAGCCCTACGAGAACCCCTATTTGAAGAGTTGAAACTTACAAGGTGCTGATATTTAACAGGGTACCAAATAGCCCCTATATCTTAGTCTGACGCGCTCGAGTAACTGCAAAAATCCTCTCTTGGGCTCCTCTACTATTATGTAGACTATGATAACATAATAATTTGTAATTAATACCTATTAATTGTGCAACTCGTTGTTTGAAGAACTGACTAAAGATGTTGTTTTTTTAAAAATTAAAATGTTTATTCACGATTTAACACATTAGTTAGGTTTCGTTAACTATTTAGATTTTTATTAGGAATCAAGCCATTAACTCCTTAATTGGTTCTGCCTATCGAAAATTATATCAATTTTAAATTTAAACACCCATTAAACATTCCAGCGTATATTTAGGTCAGAATATCGCAAAGTCATTATGAAATTTATAATGAAAGGAGCGTAGATAGATGGGATTAAAATCTAAATTCTACGTGACTCCAGACCTTAAAAAATTAACTATCAAATTTTTAATTTATGCAGTTTATAATACCTACAGTACGTGATGAAATTACTAAAATTCGTTTTTTACAGAACCGACCAGTGATCATTCGACTGATCGAGCCTCCACCCTTCCACGCAAATTGAACACGACTGATGCCTGATTGCTGGAAAGCCCGCCACTGCAGTAACAGTTTTAAATTAAAAAGTTTTTATCACAGAGTCACAGAAAGTTGTGCGAAAATGTGATCTAATGTAATTTACATGCATAAAGATTAATGAACGTAGCTATAATCAATTACACTATGCAACAACACCCAACGACAGTCAGCGCGAAGATAAAACAGTCGGTACAATTTAATGTGAATCAACTCTAAGAACGACCTGAGGCAACTCCTCGGAGCGCCGTTATGTATCGCATACTTTGTTTTGATAAATCTCCCCCATTTTAAACAGCACATTAATTTTTTAGTGCGTAAGAAGCAGTTATTCCTACTTGTTGCGTTTACAAGCACGCTCATGATGAGACGCTGTGAAATATTGCTTGTAAAAATATTACAGTAAACGACGACGTAGATCATTACCATAACATTATCTATTAGTGTTTTTGGATCAGAGATACGATGCTGATTTTTTTATAATACCTAGGGTACCTAATTATGTACCTTAGTCCTATTATAAGTGATAGAATAAGTAAATAAGTAATAATAATGACTTTGGCGATTTTTATGTCAAATCGTTTCAAATCGCTATTATTAAATTACTTTTACTTTACTTCTATGAAATTAATAATAATTGTTAGTATTTTATGTATATAATTAAATATCTAATAAATATAAATTATAAATGTTCTTGGACACACAACGCCATCTAGTTCCAAACTAAGCTTGTACTATGGGGTACTAGATAGCTAATAAATACATAAATACTTTTCTTCTCTTTTGTTAACAACTGAAGAAGGAGTTAACGTCGTGTTACTTGGTGGTAGGAGTGAATGCTTAATCCTCATTTAAATAGAACAGAGAGAAAGTAGAAAATTGACAAAGGCTTGCACTTCCCTCACCGAACGAAACACAAGTGGTTTACACTTAGGTACGCCGACAGTCATGGGCGTAGTCAGGATTCTGTTATTGCAGACATGCTCAGAACACTTTACCAAAAGTTTCGAATGGGAGGTGATAATTGCTACGATTCCTTCCTAGTAGTCCACTCCGACCAGAAGAGTAAGGTCTCCTCTCTTTCCTACGACACATTATAACAGTTGTATACCTATCTGTTCTTTTGTTTGGATAACACGAAAAGATTACCGTTCTAATTAAATACATCACAATCAATCATAAAAACATCTGACCAACGGTTTAAGACCGCACAGAGTAAAGCAAAAAACATTTATTTATAATGTATACATACATTACCCTTCACCAGGTGGGTATAACTTAAAATAATTGTGCAAAAAAGCGGTAAAAATTGTACCTACCAAATTAAAGCCCACCTATCTCTGTCTATTTGAGTTAACTTGGAGTTTTTTTTATTACATAATATCTAGAGCTGTCTTTAGACTCTATAGGCTTTCCAAACCTATATTTAATAATTGACAGTTCGATTGCAGCTCCATTAGTGATGTGCCCTTACTGCTCGTTACTCATTATATTTCCTAAAACAATTGATTTTATGAAGTGATAGAAGAACTAAACTAACAAAAAAATTAAAAATTTAAAACTAAATAAAAACTAAAAACTAACAATAAGAGTTAAAAAGGCATGGTCGCTGTGGTAGGGTGGCCAAAATGCTAGCAGCGTTACCTCGCTGAATGGCGATAGAGATCCGTTGAGCAAAGTAACTGCCAGCCTTTGGGTCACCAGTAGTGGTTTGACGTGTATAAAGTGTTGAGTTTTATTGTCTGTGGTTGCCTGATAATAATTATAGAACTTCATTGGTGTGCATAATAATATGTCAAATATTAAATATAGGTTTGAGAAGCCTACAGTAGGTTTAAACAGCAGTCTAAAAGGAGCCTTGAAACTGTGGCGACACCTATCGCCATACAGAAGAACTACAGAGTGAAGAAAAAGTTCACAAAGCGAACACATGACGTCATATACGACGACACTTAGAAATCCTGAATCGCGCTATCGAAGTTTCTACGATATGGAGATATATATACAACCTCCGACACATACATTGTCGGAGCCGCGGTTCCCCAGGCATAACACCCAGCCTGGCCGGAAGATCTTCCCTTTGTGGCGGTCGAGCACATCGCCATCGCTCCCGCTACAGTGGTGACCCCGACGTGATTGGAAGCAGCCTTCTTCATCATATCTCCTCATCAGCTCTGACGTCATCACATTCTTCACTCCTCAACTTGAAGCCTCATCATCAGCAGTCTCACAGCACTCCAGCTACGGGGAAAATCAGGTTCATCGCAGCCGACTCACCGAGCTACCTGTTCCTGCGCCCCTTATCCCGACTCACTGGGATAACCCTCATCCCGACTCACTGGGATATTCCTCATCCAGACTCACTTGGATAACACTCATCCCGACTCACTGGGATATTCCTCATCCAGACTCACTTGGATATTCTGCGTCCCGACTCACTGGGACATGCATCATCCCGATTCACTGGGATACATCAAGCACGCACGCTCACGCCCGACTCACTGGGACACTTGGAGCACGCACACTCAAGCCCGACTCACTGGGCAAGCTAACGGAAGCACAGACTGCTGACCATCATCTCATCGGACCTTCGATCCTGGAGGGGAGTACTGTGGCGACACCTATCGCCATACAGAAGAACTACAGAGTGAAGAAAAAGTTCACAAAGCGAACACATGACGTCATATACGACGACACTTAGAAATCCTGAATCGCGCTATCGAAGTTTCTACGATATGGAGATATATATACAACCTCCGACACATACATTGTCGGAGCCGCGGTTCCCCAGGCATAACACCCAGCCTGGCCGGAAGATCTTCCCTTTGTGGCGGTCGAGCACATCGCCATCGCTCCCGTCTGGGGTAAACCAAGTTTACTTTTGCCTACGCTGTATTCACCTGTTTCGCAAAAAGCACCTGCTTTTTGAGATTAATTTGGCACTATGCCAGCGACTCCATACTGATCTAAACGTAGCCAGATGGGATAAAAACCATTAAGGTGCCTATGTGCCTAATAAGATTAAGTGTTGAATCAGTAACTTGAAAAGTACTAACAAAAAGGAGGTCTTTGTTGCATCCAGATAGCTCTGTCGCATTGTGATCCACTATTAGAATCACATCTTCCACAGTAACACACTCACCTCTACCCACAGGAAATCCTCCACGTTCTGTCTCCTCGACTGTGTCTTGATGACTCTAAAAAGGTATAAAAATCACTCGCCATCATTTATAGGTATTAAGTTTTTCCATTTATATTCGATATTAAATTTGATAATGAAACCAAAGCACTATAGTAAAAAAAATGTTACAAAAGATAACGCTTCCGGTTCAAAAGTGCCCAAATTTTGTATAAGTTAAGGCGATAGCGTTTTTCCTCACATTCGTATTTAAATCTGATTAACTTGCGATAAAACTTAGTAGCATTACAATTTCAAAAAAAAAACTTATTTTTTTTGTACAATTGTATTTATTTTGTAAGTACCTATTACTATAGCAAATAACACTCAACAAGACAAGGCACACCTCATTTAACTTAACCAAAAAAAATTACACGTTTTACTATATTTATTTAGCATCATATTTTATGATAATTAAATTAGTTTAAACTGGTTACTGTGGGTGTTCTGATACGGAAAAGGGTTCCGTATCATCCGCAAGAACATTATTGTAAGCAATAAAATTTTGTAACATTGATAAATTCAGAACTTGTTTAACCAATCACCTGTAGGTGTTTATATTTTACAGATAGGTTTTTCTGTAGAGTACAGTTTACATTTTACAGATTAGAAAAACCTGTCAAAATACAACAACTGACAATTAGTTTAGCAGATAGTCTAGCTGAAGCTAAAGGGTCAGTTTATACTGAAAGGCGACGCGATGCAACGTTGCTTGAGGAGATAGGCAACGACACGGGCCGCCGCCATCCACTCTGCTTGTAGGCTCAACGCGTGGCGACTTGTCTCTACTATTTTCCTATAGGTAAAATAATAAATTAACTTTCGGTGGTGATCATTAATTATTTTATTCAAAATCACAGTTTACATATTTATAAGCGTTTACGGTTGCACGTGTACGCGCGATCCCTAAAATAGAGTTTAAAAAAATCAACAATGGCGATTAACCTCATCAAAAATATTTCAGAACGGTGCCTTCTCTTAATGTAATAAAGAACTCGTCCATAATTAGCGCTGTATATTAAATATAATGTCTAAAACGTGATAATAAGGAAATAATGTGAGCAAGATCGTTATAAAAATTGAGATTTCTTTATGTGTATAACTAAGTGAGTGAGCGTCGTATTAATTGCTTTACAGCAGCTGTTAACGTATATAAAATACAGCTAGTAACAATAGGGGGCCGTGTTATAACTTTGGCTCTGACTAAAGCTTACATCTTTGATTTTTTAATATAATTATAAATTAACTTCGTCTTTGCGGTTGAGTCACATCTGTATGTTGCGGTGCTGAATTACTAATTGTTATTATTTTGAAGCCTGACATTGTAAATTTAGTTTAACCATCATTTGCTGATAAGTTTTTGTTAGACTATCTGTGAGATAAGTTGACAGTTGTCAAGATTTAGACAGTTTAGCTATCTGCCAGTGGTGAAAATGGCCCTTACACTTGTATGTTGAATAAAATTTACAGTATCGACAATGCGGAAAATGCAACACGGTTTGTGTTACAAGGGTCAGCGAAGTATGCGGTGTTATGGTGCTTATAATACCTTTAATTCCCTTAGCTTTGTGTGTAGGCATGAAATAAGTACTAAAATAATAATGTTCGATACAATTTCTTATACATATTATATCCAAATAGAATTTTATTGATTTATTTGCATAACGCGTATATTATTTGCAGTGCAATTTTGTCCTTACACCCAGAACATAAGACCACGTTTAATATTAACGTTTTATGATCTTGACTGTACCACGCTCTAAAGGTGTGTATTTGTACGAAATATAATAATGTGCGCAGTCGCACGTTGCCGTGCAGTGACGCGCTCTCATGTGAACGATCAACACGATTTAAGTACATAAATCTCGTGCGTGCCGCGTTGTGAACTAACCCACACTAATTCTGTTATCACAGTAAGTGATAATTACAAAAGAATTTATTATACACCCACACAAATCAAAAATACATAAATAATCGCATCCAAAGTTGACAGATTTGATACTTTCTACAAATATTATAGAGGAGCATGGTATTAAAGCTGAGGTAACAATTGCACTTTCCATCAGGTGGATCGCTTGTATGTCATATAAACCGGCCAATTCGGAATTTCGGGGAAGGGTTCCGTAGCATCATCTATAGAACATTAGTAGTAGAAGCCCCCCTAAAATTTAAATTTAATTATTTATTTTTGAAGTCAATATACAACTTAATGTTTTGTGAATACTTATTTCAAGCGTCTACCTGTTATCGTTATTAATATCTAGCAAAAAAGGCAAAAAATGTTTGTTAAAAAATAATCTTTTCGTACAGAAATACATCATCTGTAATAGTTTCGACTATCTAGCTATATCCGTTCACAAGATACAGCCTTGATAGCGGAGGCAGTAGACATTAGTAATTTGGGTACGGAACCCTAAAAAGGCAAGAGTTTGTGTGGATCGGTGAACGAGCAGTGGCCTATTACAATGAACTTTTTTGGCTGAGGCGATGATGATGATGATAAGCCGCATTTCAAGTACCAAAGAGATCCTGAACAGGATGACTTACAGTACAGAAGTCCGATTTAGCAATACGAATGCTGAACGAAAATGAATTAAAAAAACGTAAAAAAGAAGATGAAATGAAAAGGAAGCATTGCGTTTATTTTTTATAAAAAGACTTAAATGCTGACGTAGCTGTAACTGCGCTTCTGGACTGGAGTACAGTCTGCTGCAGAAAAACTTGATCCCCAACCATGTTTTCTCATAAAATTCTCAAAATATTTAATCAAAAATTAATAAAAAAATACATTTTGATTACATCCAATATTCGATGTTTGTTGAAATCATTAAAGTCAACCAACTTCCTGACCTCTCACTCGATTAACATTACAAATAATTTATCAGACAGACTAGAAAGTTGATGGAATGCAATTTTTAACGTTTAATACACTAAATACCAACAATAATGTTATGGATCAAAGAAACAAAGATGACTAAAGTAAGAAAGAATCAGCAGCAGAACAGTAAATTATAAAGTTCCTCTGTTCGCTGCAATGATAATATTATTATTAACCAAAGTGTGGATATTAATAAATGTTATTCTTTCTTTGAGAAATATCAAAGTAGATCCGGCAGATTTTTCGGTATCATTGGCGCGATTACACCGAAGACGCGCTGTCGACAGATTTAACGAGGTGGCCAAACAACGCCCTCACAGAAATCTTTCACCTGAATATTTAGCTCTTTGAGTAAAAATAAATCTTTCCGTTTCTCGGAATAACAACAGTGTCAAGTCAACTCGTCTTAGAGCAAAGATTATATTTGTCATCAACGATCGCATTAGGATCGTTTACTGGGTGTCGCGGACGCGGTAAACGATTCAGTCGGAATGGCGTTCTGGCAAAGCCGCGCCGAACAGATGTTTTGCTCAAAGCATCTTTAGGGCTCAACACACTTAAAATAAACAAAAATTTTATACACTACCGCGGCCTATTTATAGAACTGTCATCTCAGCTTAAACACCTAATGAGCCGTTTCTAATATCGTATGGTAGTTCTCATTCGGTTTCCCTGTTTGTTCACATAATTACCTACCATCCACACGCCCGGGGCAGGCGCCGTCGCATCACACTTTAAACACTCTCGGGAAGTACACTCGACTATACATTGCTTTACATAAACGTGGCACAGCCCCTCCGGCTACATGTCATTGTCTTCGCTAAGTCGCGTCAAGTCTATGCATTGTGACACCCAGTGTTTACAGTATTTAGTCGTGGTTTCATAAATATGCAGCCACACGTATAATATCAGACCTGTATATCTGTTTGTTGCATAAGTGAATCTCGTTACGAAATCGATATTGTGAAATGAATGCTAACTTAAAATAAATATTCGGTTAAAACTCCAAAATGTTCTCATAGCCGTCAATTCCGTGCGATCTTCACGGAGTAATATCCGAATGCGCGGCCCGAAAGCCCGGAGGATTTGAAAATATTCGGGTATTAGTCGAGCCGGCCACCTGCCCGTTCACACTCGGCCTGCGGAATTTTTCGTTGCCGATGCAAAGTTTCTCGTTAATATGCAAATTAAGAGTTATCTCCACAGAGGACCCATGGATTTAGGGTCACTTTCAAATAACGCAAAGTGCTCTGCTAAATGAAAATTGAAACTTCACGCCCTGTTTGCATACAGACCCGTTTAAAGATTTAGCATAATTATGAGATTATAATATTTCTGTTGTATATGTGTTTATCGTGCTCCACATACATTAACATATGATTACGCGTGAAATTCGTGACGCACAAAATGTAACTAACGAACTAAAAATTTTAATAATGTGTTACAGTGCTTAGTTAATTCAAGTAGACTATAAAGAAAGACATAAAACTGTTTACTGCCAGCGTTAGCTTATTAAGAAAACAACTATTATTTTAGCGAGTGTACCTAGCTAATACCGCTGAGCAGTCGTTTGTGTATAATTAGGTACTTACTAGACAATATTTTACATGAATTATATTTGGTTAATCAGACTGATACTGATTATCGTCTGGCGAAAGATAAAGGCTGTGTTTTGAGGCAGAGAGAAACTGATTGTTCATCAACATCACTGTGGGATACATTTCAAAGTTATGTGAGTTTCCGTCGTCCTCAATTGGCCTAGGTCAGTGTTTTCAAGCCTGCTTAGGGTCATTGACTTTATTGAATGTCATTGAACACCCACAACTGAAACATCCCTCCAAATACTCAGTAACGTTTAGCGTATTCCTTTTCTTTCTCTTTGGGATCGCTCCCTCATGTCTGAGGATAGTGATGATCCTAAGGGTTGTATCTGGAGCAGATGATCTGCCTTTTCGTCTCTTTTTATCGCATGGAATCTGGGGGACGAAAAGTATTTCACTTGATCGTTCAACTCGAAACAAAGATAACAAGGAACCCTTCGCCATGTCCGTCTGTCCGAAGATCATTTATCGATACAATTATCCGTTCTGCAATTATTTGCATTCGTCGTATCAATTTTCGTTTTGCACGGTGGTCGCCCCCCCCCCCCCCCTTTATCTCCAAAAGTTTGTTTAGAAATTTGAAAAAAATTATGGTACGATTACGATTAAAAGGCTCTACTACTTTCCGAGTAATAGCAGATGAACTTTTAAGTAGAATTTATTTGATGAAAACTTTCAAATGTCATTGAATATGACATTGTACTCATCTGCAAGCAAGCAATGCGTAACCAATACGGAACCCTACCTTGTGCGTGGCCCGTCACGTACATACTTGCCCGTTTTTTTTATCCTTAGCCCTGTGGATCCAGCGTTTGATAAGAACATAGGTCCTACTTTGTTAATGGACTTCCTTTTAAAACATGACTAGGACCTTATTAGGTATGTATAATAGCACTAGGCAAACCCGGGCAAGTACGTGTCGGGCCACGCACAATGTAGGGTTCCGTATTTGCTGCGCTTTGCATGCCTTCAGTTGAGTCCAATATCAAATTCCATCACATTTGTAAGTTTTCATCAAAGAAATTTTGTTTTATAAGTTCGTCGACTATTACTCAGTAACTAGTAGAGCCTACTTAACCGTTATAGTTTTCATTGAAGGTTCAGCATATGGACTTATGGTTTTTTTTCAAATTTCTAAACATGAGACTTTCGGAGATAGAGTCCGGAGGGGGACCACCGTGCAAAACGAAAATTTACACGATAAATGTAAATAATTCCGAAACGGATCAATGTTTTGAAGAGACCTATCAATACCTCACAACATGGGCGCAAAAAAAAATTAATTTCCACTTTACATGTAGGGAAGGCACCCAAAAAAAAATTTTTTTCAAAATCCTCCAGCACTTTTTTAACATTGTTAATATGTCTGTAAGTACTTTTGCCTGATTTTGCTAGTCAATAATACTTTGAGTTTTGACTGCAACAATATACATACCAAATTACAGCTTTCTAGCATCAAGCGTCTAGGCGCTAGACCGCGGACAGACAGACAAACAGACGGACATGGCGAAAGTATAAGGGTTCCTTGTAGTTTACTACGGAACCCTAAAAATGAGATTTAATATACATTCTTCTAAAAAAATATATTTCCGATTTTGTGTTTAAATAAAGTACCTATTTTCTTTTTTTCTTTACGTAGGTACTTTTTCTTGTAGTGTCGACGACCTCTATCATACTAATATTATAAATGAGAAAGTGAGTTTGTTTGTTTGTAATTCCTTCACGCTTGACTAAGCAGCCGATCATTATGAAAATTTGTATACATATTGTCAGGGGTACAAAGCCCAACATAGGCAAATTTTTACGCGGGCGAAGCCGCCGTGTTACAGCTAGTTCTCTATAATTTTGATCGACTATAAAGCGATACAGAGGTAGGTACCTATTTTGAGTTATTTAATCAGATTTGTGAAAATGGTTTAGAGTCCAGATTTTATTATTGCAAAGTTAATTTATTTTGTTATTAGCTATACATTTATTGTATATACTGTACTTAACCTATTTTAAATTGTTTTAAACAGCTATTGGTTTTTTTATAAAGTAAATAAATGTAGTTTTTTATTTCTTTAAATTAATAGCGACATTAATTCACATGACAATTAGGTATGTACGTTTTTAATGTAGCGTTACAAGCTAGCTCTTTCATTAACAGTTTATTTACCGTCGTTAAACATTGATACGAGCCACAGTTTAGTACATGTAATATAGGTAATTTACTAACGTTAAGCGAAAACTGTAAATTGGTTCTTAAGCCAATCAATTTATTCGTTTGAAATAAGTTTAATTGGACTGCTTTGCAGCCCGTAAACAAGTATGTTTTATTTGTTTTATTTTATTTTATTCAAAGTTATCGTGGGTTGAAAGGTTTATTGTATTTTCATTTTATTATTTTGTAAAATGCCAAGCATGGCCCGCCTATGCAGCTCTCGAGTATTTCTGAAATTGTAGAGATGTACTCAGAAGAGATAAATAATTTGAACTTGTTGTCTTGTGGATAGAAGACATTTCTTGTAAATAATTAAAAAGATAAAAAATATAACCCCCTTTGAATAAAGACGAGACGGTTTAATTTAAACGTTTCATCACTGCTGTGCGAATCGGGCTCTGAATCTGCATTTGATATAAAAATTACATTAATTTTTATCCCCACATTTCAAATGTGAATCGAAACGAAATGAATCCATCCTAATACTACGAGTAACTAAATATAGAAGGCGAACACTTTAATACCTATAAACGTAAGCATTCTCGTATTGACCCGAAACACATCTGCAGTAAATTATCTCTCGCCCATGCGATCGAGTGCAATTAATACCCATGCGTGCTGAAAAAGATTTATCACACACCACTTGTGTGGTTTCTCTAACACCAGCCATAGATCGATGCTCTTAGGTCACTGTTTTTCATTGTTTCCGTAACCACTATTATTTTATTCTATGAATTCTACAAAATAACTAGACACCACAATATGCATTTACATATTTGTATATGCAAAAGCGTTAAATGCTACTTTTGAGGTTTAGTGCATATTTTAGCACTTTTAAAATTGATAGAGATTTCTGGGGCCCGATTCTACTAACACAAATGCACCAATGGACTCTCAATGGTGTCTCAATCGTGTCTCAAAAGAATGCCCATAGTGTATCAGTGGAATAGTTTTTGACATTTGTTATGGACTTAAACAATAACATAATGTTTCACTTATTGTCGGGCCCCGAACTCCGATCTCGTCGTTCGCAAAAGCGTTTGGCGGGTCAAGCTCTTTTTTCTTGAGAAATGTCTACAGAAATCTCTAATTTCAATGTCTAACGTAACGCTATGTGATGTGAGTTCGACATTATCGACTATGCTTAGGTAGAAAAGTTAGGTACGTAGAGAGAACATTTTCAATCTAACAAAATATTACGAACCAACAAACGACTTTTCTCTAAAGATACCAGAAAAATATTTGTGAACTACTTAATACCTAATGTAAGTTTTAAATTATAATATGGGTTATTTTAGAACGTTTTAATTTTTAATGGTATATTTTAGTGCATATTTAACATTTTGATAGTGCATGTAATCTTAACTCTATAATTAATTAACCACAATGGAGGATTGACAGCGTCGCTGCAAATGTCAAACTAGATGAGTACGCAAGATTATCCACACGCCCCTAGTCAGTATTTGGCTGGGTTTCATTTTCTCGAGGCTCTCCGTGCCTTGAACGAACATTTAGTAGGGTTGCAGAAAAATCACGAATTGGCAACGTTAGAATCGTTGCCAAGCATGTTAAAGCAAAGAAGGTGACGACAACCATGATTCTCATTGACCTCCATATCATGTGGTTGAGCAGTGTAGAGCTGAAGTAGGTATGCATTAAATCCTAACTGCGCCCACGAATTTGTAACTGAAACCTTATATTCGGACGTACGAGTACAAGGTTGTTTAACACAAAAACAGTTATTTTTAAATTCATTGAACCATTATCAGTCTAATTCATTTAATACAATGAAACTATCGTATCGCAAGGTTCATTAAGGAACTTGATTTAATGCAATAAAAAAAATCACTTTATTTTATTGAGTAAAAAGCTGTGTAGAAATTAACTTGTATCCGATACAAAATGTAAAAGAAAATTCTGTATTAATTCATGAGAACTCAATGAAGGGACTCGTCAGGGCTGATTGAGTTCCGAATTACTTATATTATGAATAAATTTAAGGAAAAAAATTCACGATTGTTTATTTGAAATTCCAACAAAATAACATTTAGTCGGTATGACAAAACCAGCGCTTGACAGGATTGTTGCCGGAATACTAATATGGCTTAAAGAAGAAATAAAGAATCGCATAATGTTATGTCGTATTTGTAATATGGACATCGATAAATCATAGGGAACCGAGCACAATCGTTCCGATGACATGGTATGCCCACAAAAAATAATACAAGCCATCATTCAGATGCCCCGTAGAATTGGGTGGGAGCTCTACTCTTATTTAGGGTTGCACTTTGACCATTTCTAGATATCATTTGTTACGTACGCGAACTATCAATTTGTAACATCAATGGCAAAGCTAACAAGTTAGAGCACTTGAACTGAAATATTAAATTGAATACTTTGATAACTCGAAAATCACATTGATAACTCGAAGCCAATTAGTTTTTTTTTTTTACAAAATAATGTATTTTGTATATTTCTCGAAATACAAGCATTTATACTAAATTATGCAATAAATAAAAGCAATCATTAATCGTCGTTTTAATCCAACTATTTATATTAAAACTTATCCAACGAAATGTTTTGCCTAAAAGTCACACTATAAAACAATATTTTATGCGATTAGTAAAACTAATCTATCACTAACATATCTTTTAAAATATCAAATTTGAAATAAAACTCATGACGTATATGCATTAATCATCATATTAAATAGTATAAAAGAAATGAGCTGTTCGCTCGACGCTCATATAATATGTGTAATATTATTTGACTGCTGACTAATAGATAACCTTTAATCTTTAAGAGACTATTAAGTGAAATCAGAAAATTCTTCTCTTGATCAATTAGTAGTTTATGTATGTTGCTAACAAACTTTTTCATATAGTTTACAATGCTACTGAATTAAATAGGAACATTCCTGTTCGTTGACAGATTGATAAAGTTCGCTTTTTGCCAACCATAGCATGATACAGACAGACCAGCAAAGGGCGACTTTCTGTTGAATGTTAATATGACGACTTGTACCTAATTTATTTATCTATTGTATTGACATTTAAAATAAATGGGAGATTCAAGAGAGAGATTTTATCTTGCATCGGTACAATATTGTTTGATAAAATAAAATGGAGATACTAATAGGAATAACCTTTTTAGTTTTATATAGATGAATTAAGTTAAGGTATAGTGTTGAGCACATATATAGAAAAGAAGTTCTTTATAATATTTATTTTTTGGAGTGGTAGAGCAATTATTACGAAATGGGCTATAGCTCGATCGGGGAAGTACCACCCTCTCACAGAATATCGACGTGAAGCAGCAATGCGTTTCGTTCGGTGAGTGAGAGATCCGGACGCCCAACTCCTTCCCTATCCCCTCTTTCCCCCAACCTCCTTGGAGGACAACGCATTGGTAGCGCCCCTGGTGTTACTGATGTCCATAGGCGGCGGTGACCGCTTTCCATCAGGTGGTCCGCTTGCTTGTTTGTCTACTGTACGACATAAAAAATAATAATAATAATGTCGTAGAATACTAGACTAGTAGGTACATAAATATTTTCTCGATGTTATTTCTAAATTAGTATACCTACTTACTGGAATGAGCATGTTCGTGCGCAGACTGCGGCGGTGATCAGGATTTACTTAGGTGAAATTATAACCACGTGAGAGAGAAGTTTAGCGTATTTTAAGTATCCATGCATACCCTTGACGATCCCGACTCATTGTTCGCGACCAAAGAAAGAATAAAACACCAACCAAGATGGAGATGTCCAATATTTTAGATGGCATAGCAGTCGCCGCTACAAAATCGGAATTTTTGCTTCAAGGATTCTCCGCAAACTTGACATTAAAAACGTCTGTAAATCAATATAGGTAAAGTTGCTATTACAGTATCCGATACGGTCCACAATGCGACTGTATCGGAACATTCTAACATCGCTTTAGTAACCAAGTATGCAATAGATAACCATGTTTTATGCTAATCCTATAAACAGAAACATAACTTACAAATTTTCGAGAGCCTTCGTAAATTTAATGTTTAGTCACGAGGAAGTTCGCTTTATTACAAGCTCCTACAGCCGAGTGCGCACGGAATTACGAGCAATCAACCCGTAGATTGTTATGTTGACTTTTGCCCGTCATCGGTTATTAAGATTTCTTTGTTATAGAAACATGTTGGACTATTTACACAACACGTTGCTCTGAGCGCCTTTTTGAGACTTTTTACGGTTCATTTTTGTCGGTCAGCGCATATCGTTCTCATGATTTTGAATGAAAACCACGAGTCACTTAGCGATGCGACGTTAGAATTTGCTTTCAATGTATGAATTGATTCGATAACTTCATAAATATAAACTGAGTGATGGCGATAAGATGGTTAGGATATAACAATGGGGGGATCTTGAGTTGACAATGACCAGTGATTGGTGCGTGAGAGTTTGTAATTGAATTGTGAAGCTAAATAGTTGGATCTGAGTCACTGGTAAAAAATGTTGATTGGCCTCGAGGCTCTCAAGTACGGCGTGACAAAGAATCGATATTTGAAGTGTAGCCTATAATATCGCAGCTAACACTCGCGTTACATCTCAATCAACACCAACTTGATTTGGGTAAGTGGTCGGTGTTAGTGGAAATAATTCAATGAAACAATCTTAGTATTGCATATATAAATAAATAATTAATGGCAGAACACTAAAAAGTTTTATTAAAGTGATGTCCGTTTCTTTCATGTATTTTTCCTCGAACTCGATATTTGCGTATTCCTGTACTTACTTCCCGTTGACCAAACTAGTTTTGAGTAAATTATGAAGCACTTTTTGAACCATTTATTTATAGGTCCAATTAAAAATAATAACATTTTCTATTCCATGTCTTAATAAAACTTAACACGATCGTTTCTAACAATTTTAAAGTCACAAAGAATATAGGAGTTCGTGATAAATGATATAAATCAGTCATTACTTAAATTCCATAAACATGACAGTTTCGTTACTACCGCCGCCGCCGGATGAATGAAAGCAATTGAGTAATTCTTATGAACTTATAAGTCCGTCATTCGTCCTTTCAACGTTGTCATAGACTGTGCTTCACACTATCTGTTTATTTGTATTGTGGTCGGCTTTCATCTAGTATACGTGAGCGAATAACGAATGTACAACATATAGACCGACGTTCAAGCTTCGTTTTTCGTACCAATCGTGTGTGAGAAAGTTATATTTTGTATTCACATTTTAATTGATGTTCCTAAATATTGTCGTCTGCTAAGGGAAACAGAAAGCTAGATCTCAACAGCAATCATCAAATTTTTACAAGTGTTAACTTTAGATGTACTGGAAATTAAACCAAGCTCTAAATAATGATGCAATAAAGTGAGAAATTAAAAAAAACTAACACTGGTATTTTAAAGGTGCATTAGCTCCCACATGCTTCCTGTTTAATTATGTAATTGACGATATTTAAATGCATCCATCAAGAACAAAATAGGAGTAAATAAGGAGATTAGGATTAGTGCGATAAAGGAGGTTCAGACGACGGTCTACAAGGCGCTGACGTCACACCGGACACGGTCACATCAAAGACAAAATCCAATGATTTATTATATTCTGTTTGTAGGTACGCGACCCAATTACGATTGTGGAAATTCGTGCATTCTAATAATGCGTTTACTTGTGAAGTACTTTGAAGTCTAATTAGGAGTATGAGGTGCGAGATGTAGTCAACAGCTAATACCAGCTATGAGATTTATGAGGCAGCACTAAATTTATAGAGTAATGCTAGAGTTACACCAGTTAAGACGTGGTGTGCGGTGTAGCAACACAAAGGTAATTAATTTCAAATTTTTAGTATAGTTAGAATTACACATTTAACGTGTGTTGACGAGTCACAACATACGATATATTATGTAACTCTAGCCAAACTAAATGTATAAAAGTAATATCCATCTGTTGCAATCTATCATTAGAGAGTCACCACACTTAACTACCGGGTACGGTTTCATGGGGTAAAAATTATTTTTTCCGATCCGGATTTCTTTAATTCGATTTGATCGAATTGTTACTTTAAAGGCTTTACTTACGTTGAGTATGCACGTCGATTTTTAATCTAACAAGTATTGTGATGCCCTTGTTTAACGGTGGTCCTGCATATTTCTCTAATTAAGAACCACTTAAATATTAATCTTTGTAGTAATTATATTGATCTAATATCTAAAGAATTTTTGTGAGATTACAAATGTACTTAAATACCATTCCTATTCCCATAGGAATAGCTGTGTTATAACTATAATCAGGTAAAGATTTTTATTTTAGATTTAAAGGAAGACTCGAGTAATATAATATGACCTTTAGATAATTATGTCGACAGAAGTAATTGTATACGGGATTTACTCCGTGTATGCAAAGTAAAAACCAGTCATGAATCATGTTTTAATTGTTATTTTTCGCGTTCGGATAAGCTCATGTTGTTAACCTAGAATGCCAAGTAAACAGTAATTTAACATTAAACCTTGATGTTCAGTCAATAATAAATTTCCTATCATCAAACCGCTCAGCCGCTCTTTTCGCGTAACAAAAATCGTTGAATTCGTCGCTGTTGTGCGTCGACAGTACATAGTAGACACACGAACAGCGACGAATTCTATGAAAAGTGTTGTTTACCAAAAGCAGTCATTGCATGAACAGTTCAAGTCTCAATCTTTATCCCTCTCAATTCCTATTTTGTATGGTTAGGTTACAGCAGGCTTTAAACCTTTGTAAAAAACTAATTATCATTTACGAAATTACTTTTAATGAACTTTTATTATTACGGTTATTCGTCTAAGTTTTGATTGTAGAAGTATTATGTATTATGCAGCGAGAACTCATGTTCAGGTCAGTTTTAAGATCTTCAAACCGTAGCACTCTTTCCGCACTCGTAGTATAGCATTTTGAAATCCCAGTGGAAGCATTCAGTATAGTAACTTAATTCTCTACAGCTTTATCATCATATTCTGGACACTCTACAGCTTTCCTTATTAATTTTTTAAAATGATATAATGATAGTTTAACACTAAAATTATTTATAAGTTCAAAGGATGGCGAAATAAAATATCAAACTTATTATTTCTGTATTAAATTTTATTGCATCTATTCACACACCTTTCAGGGTTTGGTAAAAGACATTTGAAGCTATCAAAAGAAAATAAATACTTGTTATTATTTAAATAAATCGAGTTGTTGAAATGTAAATGATAAGTTTATCATTGTAGGAGTGATAAAATAGCATTGACACAGTTCACTCTACGAATTAAATAAGTGATTTACACACTAACAAAATACCGAAAATAAATGCCAGAGCAAATAATAAAGACATAATTTTAACATAACGCGAACATAAATCTCTTTTCATAGGTCATTCGTCTATTAGGAAATTTCGTTGTTCACTTATCTACTTCGAATATTAGTCTTTCATCCAGTATTTATTTATTTACATCAAAAGGATTGCTAATACAGAAAAATTATTGCATTTACCTCTCTTAAATATTCACGTTATTATTACAATATATACTTACAACAATGACGTATGTACAAAACTATAGACTCAATTTTGGACTTTCAGTCTCTACAATATTGAAAAAAAAAGTATTTTACAGTTTAGAAAACAAATTGAGACCATATAATAAATTCGCATAAAAGGCCGGCTAAATTAAGAAAGTCACAGATTATAGACGCATGATCGTTTTGAGTACTACACCAATCGATTGATGTTGCAATATAGTAGTCGGCGTCAACCATACCAATCATTTATGGTCATCGACGTCAACTTTTGCGTTCTTTTTTCGATCGATGATCGATTGATTGGGTGTAGTAACACCCTAAAACTGACGTAACACGTAGGTCACTTTTAGACTGTAGTGAATAAATTTCATTTTTCGGTTCACACTTCAAGCTGTAAGGATGTACAAAGTGGGTACTGTGGGTAGCTAAACTTCGGTCCCGGCGTGACCTGCGCTTTATATGAGGCTTTTTTTAAGTAACTATTGATGTATGCCTATTTTCTGCGAGTAACACGAATTCAGCCGACATTATATACATTTTTATTTTGCGATAGGTATAACTCTACATTCATTCAAGATTTACAATTATACAAGGCCAACTGACACTTCGTAATTTGAATATACTTCGGGAAGTTAAGTCTTAGGCAAACATTTCAAACTGAATAGGTACTATTTGGTAGGGTTGGCACTACATTTACTATTGCAATTTATTACAAACAGTTGATACCATGTTGTACGAAGGTGGACACAAGAACTATGTGTATTTATTAAAATCCACAGATAATTATATAAAATAATAAAATTTAAACTACATAATATAATTAAAACACCGTTGTTTTTTGTTGGTCCCCTAAATAATTCTCATAGTTTAAAATAGGGATTAATTTGAAATAGAACGTTAATTTTAGTGTAATGCTATTTAGGTTGTACGATACGTAGGTATTCTCAATCAGTGATTAATTAAATTACTAATGCACTTATTATGTAAAATTGTTATTTTGTGCCAACCATACCATTTTCATGACTAAATAACTATAATAATGTACACGAGTCTAATGAGAAAGGAATCGTATTATTGTAATTTCATTAATGTTTAACATAGACAATCATAGTCTTGTGACTAGAAAATATTTATACAGATTTTTCAAAATACTCAACAAATGTGGTATTGAATAATTTGTAGATTTTAACTTACAATAAAAGCTTGATATAACTACTGACCTCGTATCAATAAATATTAAAATTCGAATGTTAGATATTTATGAAACTATCAAACAATAGAAAAACACTGGACGTAATTAGGCACTAAAAATAAGAGAATATTTCCAAATAATAATTTACACTCTACATACAAATAATAATCTAGAACAGTGTTCGTTACTAGTTGAAACATAACACATATTAATACCTATTTTTGATTGAAATCACTTCGTTAAACCACTTTCAGTATAACTACAGCAACATGTCGCCAGGTCCATGATATAGCACCTAGTATTGTCGGTCGGCCGGCGCGACATCGCTCCGACGTCGTTTGCGAGTTGTCAACCTCACGGCGCGCGTCGCCTGTGTCCACTATCACAAATCTAAGCTTTCTCTACCGGTGCATAATTATTATCACGTATATATACGTATGTATACATATTTATATTTAGTCTATTCGCTATTTACAGATGAGAAGGCCCTCGTGGCACTCGTGGGGCGAGATCGCAGTTATTGTCGATGCGCCAGCGGCGGGCGAGGGGCAGGAGGTCAAGCTCGGGGCGGAGGGGGTGGTTCAGCCAGCGAGGAGGTGGACGATGATGACGGCGAAGGAGCTGGGGGTGCAGGCGCGGGCGCCGCTAGGGCTAATGAACGGGAATACTCGAGGAGGGCTACGTCCGCCGGGTGGCCCGGTGGATACAGGCCCCTGTAAAGCTCCGGTCGTCCATACGGATGTGCGAGACGAGCAGCCGCTGCTGCTGCTGCCGACTGGTAAAATGCTGAAGCAGAAGAAGGCGGTGTCGGCGCTTCGCCTTCTTTGCTCGCCATGTCCGCTAGTGACCATATTCTCGGTTTAGCCGAAGCAGGTGTGCTACCTGGTGGAGCGCGCGACGGTAAATGTTGATATGCAGGGTGGAGCGGCCGCTCATAAGGCTCTGGCGACTCGGGCCCGCTGTCTGCTCGGGATTCTGACCATTCTGATTCGGTTCTTTGTCCAAGTAGATCTAGCCTTTGCTGTGGCCTGTCACCATCTTCACTTGATCCTGTTCCAGAGTCCTTTCCATCTAAAATAATATTTATTTTGTTATAATCCTGGTCGCTTTATCAAATTACGATGAAACACAAAATAATAACTTTTAGAAACTAGACAAGTAAATAAAAATACGTACCTAAAGCATCTTTTCCATCATTACTTTTGTGGTCATCATCATCATTATTATTGTCATCATCATCAACCCTGTTTCTCGGCTCCCATGTCATCTTATTCTCCTTCTTTAGACGTCTGCGCGCGTTCGCAAACCACGTTGAAACCTGTGTCAATGTCATTTTGGTAATGATTGCTAGCATTATCTTCTCACCCTTTGTAGGGTACGGATTTTTCTTGTGTTCATTTAGCCACGCTTTGAGGGTACTCGTTGTTTCTCGTGTTGCGTTTTTTCTTCTAGCGCCGTTCAAGTCCATTCCATATCTGGTAAGAAGAAAAAATCGGATTATTCTTCTGATAAAAAGTTACTATTGTTAGCAATTAGCTACATCCCTGGGTTATGGGTATAGTTTACGACATTGTCCCACAACTGCTGTATGGCTACGATTAACATCGTCTACCGAATATTGATAATGAGCAATGAAGTATATTCTATGGAGAGCTTTGCTGGAACTTACAACGAATGTCATCAGAATCTGAATAAAGAGTAGGACGGATCCATATTGATATTTAATGCTCTTCTCAGTAAATGTTAGAAATAGAAAACGCATATTGTAGAGGCATAGTGAGGCAACATCCCTCGGCAGGACGCTTTAATTTTTAAAAGTACAATCAAGCGTAAACGTAGAGTGTGATTTGGGCGAGATTCCAGATAACGGGATCGAGACCGCCCCAATCCGTCGCGCCCCCGGCCTCGATCGCCTCACGGAGCCAATGAAAGCGGCAGCATGATAATTGAAATCGAGATAAGCCATCGGATGCTGTGCCAGCGTTAAGCTGTAGCTTATCTCAGACAGCGACGTACGCATTTGTTGGCGGACCACGCGCCATTATTTGAATTGTCCTATCTTTATTAGGATGCAGACCCCGTATAACATTAGCGATCTGTTTGTTTTAGTTGGTTGTATTAGTTCTTCTCGCATATTGTATTGTGTTGTGTTTGAACATAAAACAGAATACAATTTTGACACTTTTAATTTAGTATACCTATTATGATTTTTATGATATTTACGACTGTAGATAATTTAAATGCGTTATTTACAGACATTGATATTTTAGATACAGCAGACCATATTCCGGACATGTCAAGTATCCCAGATCGCCAATTATATTACTATACTAATACTCATTAAATACTAATTGTTCAATTTATAATATCAAGTAAGACAGAGTTTTAAAATAATGTATGTACCTAAATAATTTTGTTCATAAAATATTTTTGAATTTATATTAACGATTCTCTTTTTAAAGAGTAATTGATCTCAGTATACACTCTCTAGGCAGAACATTTGCTCTGTTTTAAATTTTGTAAATTTTTGGTTGCGAAGCGCGAATACTGCCGCCTCCATATGCTGCCAATGCAACTGTCGGAAACTGAGGGTGGAAAATAGGGATGAGTAGTATGGGAAATTAATAAAACTGTCACTTAAATCGCAGAAGTGACGGGCAGCACCCCTTACCCTCAAAACCCACACTCGATAGTGAGACTTAAGAGTGACGGATATGGTTACAATTGGCGTAATGCCTGCCCTCCGAGCGACTTCGCTCTCTATTGTTGAGTTCGTTGTTGACTTAATTCTTCTCGCCCCACGTTTGAATGAGACCTCGTAAATAAATATGAAGCGAAATTCCTATTATTTTCTCTCATTTAAGGCGAGCGTGACAGGAATAGTCACATGATTATCCAACTTTTCTGTCGAAATAAAAGAGCGTCCTATATGATAAATTGTAGATAAAACACTGCTTAAAGGAGACATAAATTTAATGACGCCCGCAACGCAGCCGGCTCTATGAATGAACTAACATCCATAGAATTCAAGTGACAATAGGAAAGTGGAGCGACGCCAAGCTTAGGCGTATTCCACAAACAAAAAACCTTCATTTATCCACGGCGTGCCACTTTCACAGCATCCGAGCTCGCGGGGATGCGCGGCTTCATTTTTTTATTATTTCGCTTCCCCCGCGGTCTGCCCGCGCCCCAGGCTGCGGCTACCACCCTGACTCATTCCACGCCACCTCGCCTTCAATTAAATCCCTATCTCTCGCGCCACCTCATGCTTCCTACTTAAACTCATAAAAATGAGATAAACACAAAAATATTGCTCGTACCCGCTGTCGTTATTATTAAAGCGAACCGAAGTCGCTACGGTTAATTCAGTCATTGAAACGTTTTATTTCTTATTCGGGTCGTGATTACATCTAATGAATAATTATATATTGAGTCGACTAATAATGACGGGGTGGTGTCTCGGCGTCTCCGTAGAGTAAACACTTCAGGTCGGGCAATAAAACAGGCGGAGCTGGGCGGGAGTGAATTGACTCATAATAATTAAATAAAAGTAAAGATTGAATTATAGCGGTCAGCCTTTTGGTGTTATGGAAATATCCTGAAACGGGACACTGGCGTGTGGACCTATTCCATTTTTGTTACTGAACGCTAAATTATAAAAGAGATACTGACATTGATTTCTCTGGTATTTTTAAGTTAATTATTTGCCATCAAAGGCTCTCTGGGTATGGTAAATGTTAGAGCGCTAAAAACAAAAATGAAAGTGTCAAATGATTTTTGATCAACGTAGTGATTTTATAATGTCGTATGATGAACCTATTCATTATGACCTTACTATACAAATTCGACGCTTACTCAAATATAACTAAACATGTTACACTCGATTAAATTAAGAATTTGTATCAAATGTTTTTAATAACTCAATGACCTTGCATACGTCATATTTTTATATCAAAGTGCCTATTGAAAATAATGGTCAAAATGTACTCGCCAGTGTTCCTCATGGGCGCGCCCCTACCGCCACGAGCTCAAACTCGAGCTAATCTCGTTTACAAGTTGTAGTCTGTCATTGATTGTCATTTTGTCACAGATGTTACGTACAGTCGCTGCTGGTGCGATAACGAGAATTCGCCTTGTTTATTGTTAATTCTTAACTAAGTAAATTGTAATTTTTATAAACTTCTTCGCTACACGCTTTATATCACCTTCGATTGAAGGAAGATGAAGATGACTATATTAACATCATAGAAAAGTATGAGTTGATGATAACTCATTGTCAACTCATATTTTTCTAGATTATTATTACAAGAATGGGGCGTGTCATTCAACCTAAAAAAATAAGTACCTATTAGATAAATTATTATTAATGATTAAATAGTTTTTAGTAATCGTGAATTTCTTCACTTCCCGATGGTTGACTGGTAGAGTATAAAATATAATGTGAAGTTCGCCTATTGTATCAGTACCTGTGTGTTGTATTCAATTAAATAAATAAGCGGTACAGAAATTGTTATCAAGAAACTACATTAATTATCCGGTCAAATTAGACTAAAAAATAAGGGTGAAGCTACATTAATTCACAACAAGCTGAAAATAAGTAAAATCGTTCAAAATAGAATTATGAGTAAAATTTGAAAGTTCCCCATCTTTCTCCTTTATGTTTTTTTTTTTATTCAAGGCCAAAGACATAAAAATATAAAAATTAGTTTTTCGCGATTTTCAGCAAAACTGTAAGTTTTACCATAAAAATACACTTACCATGAGTCTAGTGGAGTTGAGTGTCTAGGAGTGGTACCCTATGATAAATTGCATACCCACATTGCTATATTGTGCATAGACCACTTCCGTTCCAAAAAGACCCTGTTTTCACCTTTGGCCTTGAATATTTTTTTCCATACAGGGGAAATATGGGGAACTTTCAAATATTCATAATTATAATATTTTTAAACGATTTTACCAATTTTCAGCTTGTTGTGAATTAATGTAACAATGACCATTATTATAATAATACATTTTATAATATTCTGACATGTCCAGAATTGTCATTACCTGCCGTTGATTAGTTTATTAATAAGTAATGACCGTGCGGGTTACGGATACGGATTGGTTTGATGATTTCCATTGGATAGGTCTAATCCGATAGAATTTACATTATTAATTTTGCCCTGAAATATTGAGGAGTATCCCTTTGTGAGTTTCTGCTCTTAGAATCAATTATACTTTTAACTCAATCTAGTTTTGTATTCTAGTCTCATTATTATAATCTTTATAACAATCCATCACTCTTATTTTGACAAGTTACTAACTTAATACGAGAAACAAAGAAATTATTTCACTATTACACCATAAATAATGATCACGGGAATGAATTTATTACTATATTATAATTTAATTACATTCCTTATCTCCGTTCCTACAATTTCCACGGCGAAATTCCAATTATACCATCAAAATCGGAACAGATTCCTAGATAACTATGTTCCGGGAACCATCCATAGATAAATTCAGTGTATCGTTCTGGAACGCTGGCTTTAGGTACTTAGCACTTCTTTCACAACGACTTTGGTTACCTATTTATGGTTAAAAATTTATCGTAGACAGCAAACTGTCCACTTGGTAATGATAATATAATTTACAAGCTTGGGTTCACTATTTGTACGCGTTAAGACAAGAACTTCCATTTTATTCAACTACTACCTTTTCCCCGCGGCTTCGCTCGCATTAATTTTATGACATAGATCGCGTTTGACAACAAAACAACCCATAGCGCTTGTGGTGCCATCTGTTGACTGATAGCATCCCATACAGCGCCCTCAATAGTAGAAAAAATATTTTCCCATTGGAATGACATACTTTCACGGGATAAAAAGTAAGCTATGTTGAGCTCTGTACCCCTGACCATTTATATACAAATTTTGTTTTAGCTGATTAGTCAAGCCGTGAAGGAATAACAAACAAACAAACTTACTTTCTCATTTTTAATATTAGTATGATAGTTATTTGAAAATATCATCGTTTTATTAAGATGAGTCGTGTAGATAGTAACGATTCTGCTATAAAGTACCTACCGAAGCGGTAGGATATTGTCATATTTTCTTATTTCGGTAAATAAGAAACAATCTTATAAGATTTTGTAAATAGATTTTTCAACTGAGTTCATATTGGCTCACAAAAAATTCTAAATTCTATTCTTTGTTTTACCAATTTGTGTTCATAATAATCACTCCTTAATTTCTTTCCTCATACTTTTTTTTGTTCATTATTTTTTATTACTACCAACGGAACTCATAACGGTCTCTACTAACAAGTTTCAACTCTTTTTTTTTTTCAGAAGTATTTCCTTCATTAGGTACAGTTAGTGATTTAATTTTTTAAATTACCTAATTATAGATTATTACGACGAACATAATTCAACTCGTAATGTTGTTTTTATGGACAGTTTTCCTTCAGGGGATTAGAGCGTACTCTGCCACGCTGCTCCAATGCTGATTGGCAGAAGCCATTGTTTTTAGCCGCCTGAAGGCCACCGCCTTGGCTTAACGACTGTCATCCATCAACAACAGCCGGGACCGAGGGCGTAACGTAGCTTCCTACCAAGAAGCTTGAAATAAAGAAACCCATTCAAACACTGGCTAGGCTCGACGTTGCTTAACGTCGATCGAAAGTGTTCGTTTAAAGTGCGACACACACTTACATATGTTAGACAGGCCCGGTGGTTGAGCAATGGTTAATTTTATCCCAAGGGCCGCGGGTTCGAATGCTGCGCAAGGCAAACATTTGTGTGCATGAACATGTTTGTTTGCCATTGTCTGGGTGTTTTCTATGTATAATAAGTATTATAGACAAAAAAAAAAGTTTATATATTTATCAGCGATCTACACTGGGCGTCAAAAGTAAGTAGTACAGTTTTAAAATTGCAATATCTCCTAAACTACAGAAGCTAGACCTTTCAAATAAAAAAAAGTTAAAAGACAATTTCATTTCATTTAATAAAAACGTCATGCATAATATCATTTTTTAAAGATTGACTGAAAAAAAAACTTAATAAACAAAAACACTCTTTTTTAAACTGTTGGCTTGTACTTTTGTTTTTTATTGTTTTCTTTATTTCTGATAAATCAATTGCAATTCAAAAGCAAATGTGTCTTCAGCGAGTAAACGTCACTAATCATGCCTCTTTCACCAGAAGAATGTGCAAGAATCATAACTTTTCTCGAAGTAGGCATCAGTATGCGTCACACTGCAAGAACGGTGGGTGTAACTCTAAGAACGATCCAGCAAGTAAAGCGAAGGTACTAAGAGACTGGAAACCATCTAAGGAGACCAAGTAATGGCAGACCCAGGTCCACTAGTACCGGAGAGACCGCTTAATTGTCTCTACTGTGTTAAGAAATCGTCACCTTAATGCAGTTAAGGTCCAGCAACAGCTTCTTCAGACCCGAAGAGACTACGTTAGTGAGAGTACAGTGAGGAGAAGACCTTGCTGAAGCCAACCTGAAGTCGTACAGGCCAGCAAATGGCCCCAAACTTGAGACAGGGCATCGAGTAGCAAGACTACGCTACGCCCGTCAACACGTACAATGGGACGAAGAAGAATGGACAAGAGTTTTGTTCACAGATGAGTCTCGGTTTTCTTTATTCACTTCCGATGGAACGCGGAGAGTATACAGGCGACCTGGTGAGCGATACATTCAAGGTTGCATCTCGGAAAGAGTTCAATACGGCGGGGGCTCTGTACACGTATGGCCTGGCATCTCTTCAGAGGGTCGCACAGAGCTAGTGGTCACAGAAAATGGCACTCTGACTGGTGAAAGATATGCATTAGAGATCCTTATCGAGTATGCAGGGCCATATTTAGTAAATATGGGTGATGGAGCGATACTAATGCATGATAACGCCCGGCCACACACCGCTCACCTCGTACAAGAGTACATTCAGGAGGTTGGCATCAGCTTGATGGCTTGGCCATCAAGAAGCCCAGATCTTAACCCGATTGAACACACTTGGGATGAGCTTGGGAGGCTAGTCAGAAGGCTCGGAAATACTGCGACATTTTTCATAAACTCGTTGTTTTTTTAAAAATATTATTAATAAGTATCAAATATGTATTGATACCGTACGTAATGTAAAAAAAAATACAGTTATAAATTTTTTTTGAATAGATTTTTAATAGAGAACAAAGACAGGTGTATTCAAAAGTTACCTTTGCAAAGCTACATGTGTGGTTTGACCCGTTTATGTGGCTCGCCAGCGTATTATTATTTTCATTACCTTTGTTTATCGAATGTGTATTCTTTCGCGTAAATAAGCATGAATAATAATATTTCTTTGTTGAATATTATCGAATAATCACATGATATTTGGTGAACAATACAATAACACTGTAAATTGCTCTTTATTTTCTCACCATAACAATGAAAGTATTAGATTAGTTGTGTAATTTTATCGATATTTTATCGTATTGTTACTTTATCGTTATTACCTAGTTAATATAAGCCTGCTGTGTACCTATAGATAATTATTAAATCTAAAACCCCATAAGATGTTTTAAATGAGAGAAGATATTTGTAAAAAATATTTTGACGATGGTTAGTTTATTATTCTTAATATTGGTCACTGAACAATCTGTCAAAATTATGTTAAAACTGTAAAAGAAATGTCAAAAAATCAGTTTATCTGATTCGTCGGTGTAGCCAGTGATGTACTTATGCTTTTGCCACTTTTCCCTTCCCAAGGCACATTCCTCCTTTTATGACACGGCTCCAATCTTTCTTTTAACCTGGCTTAAATTCCGAAAAAACCCCTATCCTTTTTCCTTCCATCTTTCCCTCTTTGATACAAAAACGCACCCTGTCGTTCTCTTTTCGTGTCATTGACAAATCAAATTCTTACACACTACTGGCAAGATGTTCAGTCAATGAGATAAAATTGTCCGTAGCCTTCCACAAACCTGTTAAGGTATTGTTACAGTAAGATAAAATTATTTGTAGCCTTCCACAAATCAGCACCTAAACTCTTGAAGATAATCCCTCACGATCGCCATTGGGCTCTTAATTTTAGGAACTCTTTACAGCTAAACTAGCACTAACTAAATACTAAACTAAATAAAATCGGATTGAATGCTAACCAAATAGTTAGTAAAGTATAAAATTTCAATGGTATGAATTAGGATTTGCTGTTAATTTTGCATTTGAAATTATACAGAATTGAAATTAAAATCGCGATTGCTATGCAGAGTAACCAAGCTGTTAAGGTATACCTGGTTATATAAGCCGGGCAGGATAGGATATTGCCCATAGTCGCAGTGTTGCTCAAGTCATAGCCCAATATCGGATGATTCTATGGAGCCCCATTTCTTGAAGTTGTGCCTACTGTACACCAGGATTTTTAGGGTATGGAGTACGTTAGTACCTTTCCAGGTGATTTTTAGTGCTCGGTTAGCCTGTCTGTGACGTAGATGGAAGGCGCAAGATTTGGTTTGGGAAAGATTAGGTTTCGTTGTAGTTGTAGTGTTTGTCGAATCCAACAAGAGCACCGGCAAGGGTTGTCTCTGCAACCTCAAAGGTTACGGCTTTGGTTGCAAGTGCGAAGTCGCCGGCGTTTAGGAAACGTTCTGAGTTTGGGTATGCAGGCTGGTCATTTAGTTTAGTGTATGAATAATGAAGGAGCAAGAACGCTTCCTTGTCATATCATGTCGTATAATGTAGCCAATCATTCTACCTCTTCTGCTTTCTATGGTTTTCAGTATCAAAATTTGTTTCTTGATGATATATTATGTTCGCGTAGCTATGGCTATCCTTGTTTATAAATCAAAAATTGATATTAAAAAAGACTATCTATTAAATAAAAAATAACATGTAGTTCATTACCATCAGCATCCTTTGTCAACACAGTGTTCAGTATTTTTTCAGGCTTTTCAATAAATGCGTTCCTACACTTTCGCATGCTTAGTATCTGTTTCTGGTGTTTTTTTTAATGTTGTCGCTTAGTAGTTTGAATGATTTTTTTTTGGAAGCGACAATTCCCGTGCAAGCTTAATTATGGCCAGGTGACATGCAATTCACGTTACAAGTTCGACAAGGAATGTGATTCTAATTTAAAAAGAAATTGTAACATAATACACAATTTGTTCGAGTGATCATACCGCTGTGACCATGTAGCTAACATGGTATAATATTTCCCGTAGTTCCAATGGACCAACAACTTGGTACATATAAAATTACACGGTGCGATATTTTTTTTAAGGTAACAGACGTATTTTTCTTCGCGTCTCAACGAATTATAAGATAATCTGTGGACTATGAAATTGAAAGAGGCCTATGACAGTTTTTGTGTAAAATGCTTTAGGGATTGCCTTATATCGTATCTTGTTACCTGTGTCATCTTAATCGCATTTTACATTTAGATCAGCGACGACGTTTCAAAAAAGTGTCGTACCATCCTTACAAGTATTTTTTGTTGTTATTATGAAGACCTCAGGCGGTTCGATGTTTTTTGATGTTCTTTTAATTTGACTAACTTTGTTGCTTTCGATATCTCTACCAGCCTGTAAGTAGGTATGATTACGTTCTTGTTTTTTTGTAAGTACAGTGAAACTACAATGTATTGCTTTTAGTTCATTATCTAAATGAGTGTTATAATTTTAAATATTTTTTATTACAAAAATGTGGCCGCTGGTAGCGTCTGTCAAACGTTGTTTCGAATAAAGTCACAGCTTATTATCGTTGCCTGACATAGGTACCTATTTATACATGTTTACTCAGAAGTAATAATTTAAGTCGAAAAAATCCGATAAGTAAAACAATGTACGAAAAAAAAAACGTTTCCAACAAACATCGGCTTTCATGCTACAAGTAAATTACCATGTTCGTAAAAAGGGTATCAGATGGAGCTAATTATTCGTCGTAATATAGAAATGGTGGCACGCAACGACCAATCTCGGTGGAAATTTTAAAAGGTACTGCTGCCCAAATATTGGTCGGTGGCAGATAGGGCGGCAGGGTATGACACGCCAAAAACACATTAGTACCCGGCAGTGGGCTGTAATGGCCAACCGCATGCGTCGATGTAGCCGATTGCTGCCACACAAACATGCTATACAACAACTAATTGGTCAGCTCCATGCATAAGGGCCCTTATGGGAGGGAAGGTTTATATCGATGAACGTAAATTCACTAAAGGGTATTGTCAATAATGAATTTCAGCTGAGCCGCATAGGTTTATTCATTGGTTTAATCATATCTCAGTTTTGAGCTTGGTCCTCATTAATTTAATGTTCCGTGTTCGTGTATTTTGAACAAGTGTATTAAGAAGCATCTCTTTCATTTACACGTAGTTTTAAGCGAGAGAAAAGATTACTCGCTAACTCGCTACCTCGCCAGCGAAAACTGTGATAATACGTGTACAAGTCCGGTGTGTTGTGTCTTACTTAAACGTTTAGTGTGACTTTTTATAATTAAAATGCTTAAATCGCTCTATATAACCGGCAAACTGAAGAAGTAATTGACGTTATTTTTCTCATTTTCAAGCTGAAAAACTACATAAAATTGTGGTTAACTATGTCAACCGGATAGACTAGAAATTTGTTTGCTATTTCTACACGTCTTTACAAATATATTAAATAAAACCCATAAGCATTTTACACAAAAAAAGTTGTGCCAGTTTAATGTCTCATAATGGAAGGTATCGTGTTTTACTTAAAAATAGTTTTGGGGGTAAAACAAAGGGCCAATCCGTAAATAAGGCAAGCGAAGGGCGTGTTGTCACGGGGCGGTGCACGTCAGGTGTCAAACGAACCGGAACACACCACCGTGGCTTCACCACTGTTTTTGTAGTTTGTCATTTTTTTTAGTTTCAAATTATAGTTTCAATCCTTACGTACCTTTTTCGTAAATTTTCTGAAACTTTTCAATGGAGAGTCAGAGTCGTAGTATATTTTACAATAGGTCTCCACAATTTTTTTTATTAAGTTAAACGAGCTGACTCAACCCCACCAGCCCCCTTACTCTTGAAGATAATTCCGCTCAATCGCCATTGGATTGTTACTTTTAGGTACTCTTTACAGCTAGACTAGTACTAACTAAATACTAAACTAAATGAAATCGGATTGTATGCTAACCAAATTGTTAGTAAAGTATAAAAAAACAGGGGAACGAATTAAGATTTGTATTTTAATTTTGCATTTTAAATTATACAGAATTGAAAATCGCGATTGCTATGTATGCAGAGTAACCTAGCTGATGTTGAGGAGTATAGTCCAGAAGTGAGACCAATCGGCATGCGGACAGGGAGCGCGGTCATAGATCAGTATCATGTTATAAATTAATAATATACCGGGAATTAACGCGATCATACCTTGATATTGCCTGACGTTTCGACCAGGTTGCACCGGCCGTGGTCACAGGCGAACTCATCATGTTGTCGGCCTGAACTGCATTGGATTAGGTACCAAAATAATTTCGAATAGTCAGATGATATTTGTTAAAACTTAGAACAAAAAGCAGTAATCGGCACAGAGAACTTATTTTTAAAATGTAAAATATTTGAAACGGGCAAGAGTTGGACCAAAACATTTACTTTTAGCCTAATAGCATAGAATAAGTAATAAACCGAGGCTATTAGCTACATCGTAACAGACTTTTGTTAAAAAGTCAAAGTGGAATAAAACGTAGAAGTTTTTAAAATAAAGTATCTATCGTCGTTCCTCGCGGTAATATAAATTATGCCTTTTCCTGAAATCAAGACCAGACTATTCAGGACAGGTTTAAAGCTTTTATGTCCCATTTTAACCACTTAATTATAGTAATGCTTAGTTGAGTTTTAATTAACATCTCCGCATTATAGATTGAAAGATATTTATAGCTTTTAATCTATAATAACAAAAATAGGTAGATTATTTTACGAGTACTTAGTACTACTACATATTAGTGAAGTTTGTGTTACAAAGAAATACAAGCACATAAACGTATCGGAATTTGAATACTATTTCTTAGCTGGCCTGACACTAAAAATATTTTACTTAATACGTCATTACACTAAAGCCGGCTTTTCACTATTGGATATAATATATATTACATCTTGAGCTATATATTACATCCCGCGATTGCCGTTCACACGATTGGCGGTGAGAGCCCTACGCTCCCGCAACAGTCCGGTGACTCAGAAGAGGGTGTTAGTACACCCGAACTGAACTTATAAATTAATAAAAAAAAAAAACGTTCATATTTTTGGAATGTAATATATATATTATTACATCTTGAGCTATATCTGTTCACACTGTTTTAACGGTCTCGTACAAAATGTATGACGAGCAATAAAACATTATATCTCAAGATGTAATATATGTATATCTCACCAAAAACATTTTCATGTAAAAATGTTGCCAAGACGAGTCTACCTTAATCAAAATCTATGAAAAAGTGGTCAGATCTCATGTAGAGCCAAGATTCTTGATCTATGCGCCCTTACTTTACCAGGCCTAACTTCACACACTCTACATTTTAGTCAAAACGTGTGGCTGGAAAGAATGCCTTCCGATTGGCAGGCCATGTTCTTCTTTAGTTGCCGCTTTATTACTCAAGATTGTCTGTTAGCTATTTAAATTGTGGCTTTTCCATGACAAGCATAAACATAGAAAATAAGCAGATTTGGACTTGTAGGAGGGTTTAGATCCCCTAAGTTAAAGGGTTGGAGGATGAAAGTTCCAAGTTTTATGATTTTTTGTTGTCTTTGTAGCAGTGGCGAAGGGTGAAATTTTACTCAGGGAAAGCCGAAGCAAAAAAAAAAAATATACAGTGTTATCTTACCACAGGGATGGAGAATTCCGAATACCATATTACCATTACCATACATAAAAGCACTGATAGGTATAATATGGAAAACCAAAACAGTGTTTTAAGTTTACAACTACCTACCTGTGAGCCACGAATACTTTTCGTACAAATTACAATGAAAATGTTTAGTAAAGCCATCTTTCCGTTTATAATCTATTTTCATAGAAGGAAAAGCACGGGCGCGCTGTATAATATGTTTTTAATTTTCAAAATTGTATGTTTGAAAATTATTATCTAATAAAAAGTCTGTGAGACAACAACCCACGTCTAAAATTGCAGCCATTACGAATGTAAACAAAACAGACTAAACCAAAATAAACAATTAACTACTTACAACTGAAACCGATAAATTCTATAACTATAACACAATTCACACCGAGCCCTGTCCAACATTTAACCACGAAGTCACTCTAATCTATTCAAATTTACTAAATTAACAACAAACATATTAAAAAAAAACTAACAACAGTACGAGCGAAAGCACAGGCGAAAGTGAATTGAAATGTCATAATTTTGACAATTACAACGCGACAAAATTATAGTTGTTTTATTATTCAAGCACTAAACACATAATTAACTATATTTTTTACTTCTCAGGTTAATACCTCTGTTTATCTTTGTCGCACTAACGTAATCTGATACATGCCATCCTTGTCGTAACTCGGCGACTACCGGCTTAATATGTTCATATGATCGGCGTGAGAAAGAGACCGCGCTAGGAACAAAATGTACGCGTAAGAAAGAGACAGCCGCTCCTAAAACTGTATGCAGCTACAACTCGGGAATTACCGGCTTTCGACGCACAGGCTAAGCGACGAATAAATAGCAATATCACAATATTGCTATTTATTATTGTATAGGCGTTTGGGTATCATTATTATGTTTGAAGCGAAATCATGTTATTAGCAGAGTCGATGCTGTTAGAAAATTCACTATTTTTAAAAGGGAAGCCGACAGGAATCGTGTTATTAGGACCCCTCGCCACTGCTTTGTAGTAATATTAGCTTACATACCAAATTTCAGCGTTCTAGGACTTCAGGAAGTACTTTAAGAATTATGATGATCAGTGAGTGAGTGAGTGAATCAGTGACGAAATCGGGGGTTTTTAGACATTAATAAAATCAAAAGTATAACAGCTACGATATTCAAACTTTGTATGTTTAATGATTGTACTGGTGTCATTATATTTTGAAATTTTTAACTATTTAGCATCATCCAAACCAAAGTTATGAGAGTTCAAAAAAACGACGAAACGTTTCGAGAAAAGGTAGTGCCCTTGCGCTTCGCTTGGCACGTCTTGGCGGGGGCACTACCGTGCCCCCAGATTATATTATATCCCGTAGTGAAAAGCCGACTGTACTCCCTCATAATATCGCTCGAAAAAATATTTATAGTTTGGGATGTAATATATATTATAGCACAGTGTGAACGGTCTCGTACAAAATGTATGACGAGCGATCAAACATTATATCTCAAGATGTAATATATATTATATTATATCCCGTAGTGAAAAGCCGGCTTAAGATTTGAACAACGCACACACTTGAATAATTCACAGACAGGCCCGGTGGTCGAGTGGCTAGCAATGGCCATTTTCCTAAGGGCCGCGGGTTCGAATCCTGCGCAAGACAAACAGGTTGTGTGCATGAACATGTCTGTTTGTCTTGGTCTGGTTGTTTTCTATGTATAGTTAATAAGTATTTATTTACAAAATAAAAAATATTTATGTATAATTTATCAGCAATTTAGTATCCTTAATACATACAAGCTTTACTTAGTTTGGAACTAGATGGCGTTGTGTGATTTGTCCAAGAATATATATATTTAATTCTAGAATGAAGACATTCTTAAGGTGCTTCTTCACCGGGAGCATTTGCGTCTAATGTAACTTTCAGAATCGAGCATTACAACGCGCACCCTGGGGCCCGATTCTACTAACACAAATGCACCAATGGACTCTCAATGGTGTCTCAATCATGTCTCACAAGAATGCCAATAGTGTATCAGTGGAATAGTTTTGGACATTTGTTTTGGACTTTTACAATAACATTATGTTTAACTTATTGTTTATGTCCATAACAAATGTCAAAAACTATTACACTGATACACTATCGGCATTCTTTTGAGACACGATTGAGACAATGTAATGAACCCCTGTAATGATACAGAACGAGTACCTACCTCCTTGACTGACGAGCGTTCGCGTGTATTGTAACATTATAGATTCGACTTTGAGCATTACATTACAATACTACCTCCCTGCCCTGACTGACGAGCGTTCGCGCATAACGTAACATTTAGTATAATTATATTTGAAGTAGCTTCTGCCCGCGGCTTCCCGCATGGCCTACTAACAATAGCATATTTTTCTTCAGAAACAAATACCCGACCCGACCCGACCCGGTCCGGCCCGACCCGACCCGACCCGGTCCGGCCCGACCCGACATGACCGGACCTACCGACCGACCTACTAACAATTTGCGAAATATGCTAATTATTAGTAGGCAAGGCGGGCGAAGCCGCGGGCAGAAGCTAGTTCAAATATATCCTAAATGTTACATTACACGCGAACGCTCGACAATCGGGGAGGTTGTATTGTAATGTGTTGGAAAATGCCAATCTCCCAAAGCAAAATTAAAAAAAAAAAAAAATTACAGATGGTCTCTATTATTTATACTCACTTGCACTTCTTCCTGCTAAAATGTCGGGCGTACATAAACGTGTTTTTATAGAAATAAAAAGTGAAAAGTATAAATAAAGTAAAAGTTTTATTTAAAGTCCTCGTCAACTCAAAATATTAAAATAATGTAATGCTCAATGTCGAATCTATAAATGTTACTTAAAGTTACATTATACAGGAATGCTCGTCAGTCAGGGAGGTAGTATTGTAATGTAATGCTCAAAGTCGAATCTAAAATATTACATCACACGCGAATGCTCGCGGTGAAGGAGCACCTTTAGATGTATTCAGTTGCTATTCGGGAAGATGACTAAGAATATGTCAGTATTGTGTTACGGGAGGCACGATGAAGGTCACCACAAGTATTTTGATTGGTTCAAAAATCACGAGCTTCTCAGTGCAACGGAAGAGAAGACACGTTATGTAGTCGGTATTGACACTGTTGAGAAATTATCGATAGAAGACGGTAATTAAGATCATCAGGTAACTTACAGTCCGGTGTCTCAGTAAAGGGTGTCAGTCACCCCTAAGCAAATCCTGCGGTTCATCACAGCTGCAGGGTTTAGCGGTGAGCTCTAACAAATCATGTGGCGATCACAATAGACCAGTCATGGTCGCAGTGCTACTTAAGCCGCACAAAACATAAATAAAAATAAAAAAAATTAGTCCATTCCAAAAAAAAATATCAGGTAACTTGAAAATACTTACACTAGCTAACTCGACGTATAAACCGAATTGCGGAAAAAGCGAAATGAGAGATATTTTCATCACTTTCTGTGACAAATTCCCTGTTTATTACGTATATAAAATTGTTCATCATATCACTGGCAAATTATTTTTCTGTTAAACTGACCCCAGTGTTCGCCCCACTGATAAGGCGGCGGTCATCCGAAGTTTTTTAATTAATTTAACAATATTCAATAACAACTTTATTTATGTCAAGCGGGTCTTTTGTTGTGATATGAATAATCTGAAGTCTGAGGTGAATAAATTAAAAGATAATATTAAGTAGATTTATATTAATTTATGAATTAAGTGCATTTGATCAATCACATCAGATTTTGGATGCTAAATTCGTGCTTTGGTAATTTTTTTTCTCTCGCCTTGTTTATTGTACCTAAGTATATATAGAGATAAATGAGAAATTATGCGTTTGAGTAAGCGATAGCGAAAGTTAGAGATCAAGTGGTCAATGAATGCATATGTATACAAGTAATTAATGTAAAAAAAAACCCTAGTCAAGAAAATCATATCATCAGATACGTGATTATGTCACCAGACGACTAGAAAAATGCTAATGATCTTCAAGCGGAAGAATGACTTTCATGTAGTCAAGTTTCAAACTAAAAACTGCATCAAAATCTCAGTTTTGGGAGCTACTATAGAATATGCTTTATTTGCAATGCACAAAATCATCATCTCACAACAATTATACACTATTCACAGAACTTGCAGACCAGTGCATTAGCAATAAGGCGGCCTTATTGCTAAAAACAATCTTTTCTACAATGTCATCATCGAGCACACTAAACAGATGTAAAACTTAAAGCAACGCCTTTTTTAGATCAGGGATTAATAAAACAGACAATCATGGGAAATCCTCAATTACAGCCCCGAATTGAGATTTTTATTTATTTTATAAATGGGCTTGTATAACAGTGAAGTACAATCTCCTCTCATATTATTGGCATAACGCAGCAAGCAGCTATAAGATGCTCCTTCACCGGGAGCATTCGCCTGTAATGTAACGCTCGGATTCGAGCATTACAGCAGTGAGGGAGGCGAACACTCGTCAGTCAGGGAGGTAGTATTGTAATGTAATGCTTAAAGTAGAATCTAAAATGTTACATTAAACGCGAATGCTCGCGGTGAAGGAGCACCTTTACGTTTGGTGAACGAGATATCCGTAATGTTAGTTAAATACTTAAATGAGAAGCCTAACCTGTCTTTTATCTCTGTTTTCGTTACTCATTCTTTGGTAACGCCGCCCCTGGTGTTGCTGATGTTCATAGACGGCGGTAACCACTTACCATCAAGAGGCCCGCTTGCTTGCTTGTCTACCTCTGACATAAAAACTAAATATGCTTTCTCTACCAGCACTGAGTTAAAGACGAGAAACAAAATTATCTTCCTTGTATAAAAGATATTTCTAATTCAACTATGATTAGCATCGTTATAATTTCGATATATTTCCTTGCCAACCATAATACATGTCCATGACATAGGTGCCATGACAAAACTACTGACGTAAATTTAATGCCGGTAACAGATACAGTTTCAATTAAGTTACTTAAACACCTTTTTAATATTTTTATGGTTTGTCAGTATTCAAGGAAGTGTGTAAATGTAATGTGTCTGGTAAATTGTAAAAAAATGAATGAAATTGTACGATTTAAAATAAAGCAATTAAACATGATATTCATTGACTAAATGAACACAATGAAAATGAAATTATTCGCAGTTCATAAAGCATTAACGGCACTAATGATAATGCTTGGTTCGGCATCGCAGTGCATTGTGTGACCTATTAAATGAACTACATTACAATGTATCGCTTTATAAAGTGGTAACAATGAAGAGCAATCATTTATATATTTAAGCTAATGGATACGATAAATAATTAGTTATACATGGTGACAATAATTACACAGGTGGGTTTAAAAGTGACGAACATTTGTCTAAGATTTATAAATTTCTGTGAGATGATATTACTCGATGGATGATATGATGTAATAAATAATTTAATAAATCTATTCAATCTTTATAAGTAATGCAACTATATCACGATGTAATTACAGGCAGTGTATTTTATCGATGTCGAAATCTCTTTGAAATCAATAGACAATGAATAACTCGTTCAGTTATCTTATTTATTATACCTTTGTTTAGTATTCACATGGATCACAGAAAGTTTTACTATGTACCTTATATTTTATGGCCGCTACGTAATAGATTCGCTGATTTATAGAAGAAAATTATCACAATCGGTAAGAAAATAATTATATAATAGGTATGTAATGTATTTTAACTTGCTTTGCTGAAGATGAAGCAATCGCCATAGCTGGCTGTAAAACATCATCATTGTTATCGCGTGAGGAATTTAGCGGAGTTCCATTGTAAGGCAAAGTTAATTCTCTTTACTTATCTAAACCCTCCTACAAGTCCAAATCTGCTTATTTTCTATGTTTATGCTTGTCATGGAAAAGCCACAATTTAAATAGCTAACAGACAATCTTGAGTAATAAAGCGGCAACTAAAGAAGAACATGGCCTGCCAATCGGAAGGCATTCTTTCCACATGTCAATCCCAATTCTATTTTAAGTTACCATTTGAAAACTTGAACATAAATGTTTATCACTGAATATCAGGTAGGAAATTAATTAGTTGGACTGCAAAACCATTCAAATTAACTAGTATTAATCAGTGTCTTATCTAATGCAAATAATGGCGGCTGATGATTTTGAAGATTAGAACTTTTTAAAAGCCAAAGAGATATGCTCAATAACCAAAATGCCGGTTTTATCTATTATGCTAATGATTATTCAAATTAATTTTTGAATTTGATCATGCTAGTATAACCACAGATAATTATAATACTTAACAGTAGTGAAACTAAAGTTTTGTGATTCATATTTATACTGTATTAAAAACTAACTACTAGTTATGTTGAGGGGATGCTTACTACAGGTCATTAGTGACATTTTGCAATAACATCATCAACAGACAGGACCGCTACTTCATATTTACTCATGTGTTCATAGGCTGCTTATCGTGTCCATTGAAATATGAAATTTTTAAATCCGCATTCAGATACAGCGTGCAAGCAAACAAATATGAATAATGCACGTAGCATTACCCTTCCTTCTGATACATCCTGAGGTCTTCGTTGCTAAAGTTACGTGTACATTTTGTTGTGGACACAGAGGTTTAAATAATATACAATCTCTGTGGAGAGGAGTTATTGGGGACGTGTGATGACGATTGCTTGAAAATTTTATAAAAGATAGAATGTATTTAGGTTAGGTACCTACGTCACCAACTTTTTTTAGAACTTTTCCAGAGAGAATAATCAAAGCAACCGTAGAAATGGACTTGTTTGCATTCTTCTCTTTACAAAGAAGAAGAGAAGAATCATTCATAACATTCATATTCAAGTAGTCAGAAATTCAACGTTTTACATTGCTTTTGAAATGAAAAATTTGGACGTACGTTTGTTAATTTAAATTTAGGTGCCCTATTTGTTTACGACCCCTCAACGACTATCAAAGTTCAAGACTGAGAATATGTCAGTATTATCGTACGTCAGGCGTCGCGTAATATGTTATAGATGATGGGTTGGCGCCGTTCGATACCCGGACCTCACAAGACGTCTAATATGGAACGTATAAACTAGAGAAAATTAAGTGTCGCTGTCACGGTTCACACGCTATCTGGGGTCACACCTCATTTTATTACTGACATATTAATAACATAAAGGAACATTGAATTAGACGCACCAAGATAAGTTTCGTAATGCGTCAAAACATAATACTGCAATGTTTTAATGTTAAAATTTATTACATTTATATCAGTCAACCAGTTTACTCTCTGCTTAATATTGAAACAGTCCTTTCCTATGAGTAACACAACAAGTGTTCCAACAAATCTAGGAGAAGAAAAAGAAACTATGCCTATTTAATATACTAATCATAGTCAATAATTTTATAAGAAGTTTTCGGAGTAATATGTTCTGAAGCAGAGGTACAGGTATAGTCGCTCAACGCTTCCAACATTCTAAACATTAGTAGGTGTCCAATGTAATGCAGGTCTTTTTATTATTTTCGATCCTAAGCGATAATTTACTATTCCATTCAACTTCCTATCATCATCAAAGCTTTCTAAATCAACAACGTCGTAGAGAATGGGGAGATGGGCCCATAACATGCTTTCATCATTACCCCTCTGGATTTTCTTGGGGTCGTCGTCTAGTTAATATAATATCGATTATGCTGTTTCCAAATGCAAATGAATCCATGATTAACCGTTTTGGTCGCATTTACCTTAGTTATACTAAAAGCCGATCCATCAATACCCGCTGTCTATTCAACATAATTCACGCGTCGTCAGGACAAAATTAACTTTAATCCTACATACAAAACATAGTACCAATTTACTGTAAACCAACTCAGCCACAAAATGTCATGACAGAGTTTGTAGACTTGCAAGTTTACATAAATTTTATATGAATTTGCCATAATATTATACTGTTAAGGGTAGAGGCCACCAACCATAAATAGCTGCCGTACGTCAGATATTTTTGCAGCAACTTTCATGTGTCGTTTTGTGCCTGACAGGTGTTGTTAGTATGCGCCAAATCTTAATGATGAAACACGATATTTCAATTTAAATATTATGTATTATCTAAATAAAGAATCGTTTACAATCGTACATGTGAATGTGTTCGGAAAAAGTCCATTTGTAAAATACGGTTTCGTTTAAATGGCAATAAAGCGCCAACTGTCTAGCATTATGAAATAAGTTTTGCCGTTTCAAAATCGTTTATGATAGCCGATTGTATCAGTTCAAGTTTGTAGTAGTTTATTTTTGTCAAAAGTTATAACAATTTTTTGCCTTTATTTTGCATATAATTACAGATAAATATTTTAAAGTCTCCCTTTCGTTAATATTTATTACATGTTTACAGTTCTGTTGTTACCATAAGAAAACATAACATAAAATATTAAATGTTCATTTTCAAGTCGTTCAGCTATAAACTTAAGAATAAATTCCATTAGGTTATGTATTCAATCTATGTACTCGGTTGCGAGCTAACATAACTAGTGAACATGTCTACAACGCCTTGACCAAGACTCGACCAGTACTACAAACTGCCTACAAGCATAGTTCACCTTTACCGCAAATTGCTGCTCTAGTAACAACATGGACCTAGATGTCTAGGACATTGTATATAATGCCAGACGACTAGCTAACAATATTGTAGAACTATATTTGGCTCGATTCAATTGACTAAATGAAACACTAAAAATAATGGATGAACAGGACTTTATACAACATAACTGAATAATTTAAAAATCTGAAATGGACATCAGTAATGAAATGATATTAATGTAGAAATAAATAAAACAGAAGCTTTGGTGTATGGTAAGTACGGTGTCAACCACAAACCGCCTCGTGGCCGACGCTGACCGATAGGAAAAAGGAAAGAGGAAGCGTCCAATGCGCCTAGAATGAAATTAGCTCGTCGGTCAATTACTCCGAACCGACTGTGGCTTACTAATGGCGAGAGCGGCGTCCCTTGCATACGACACCGCTCATTTATATGCCTTGCCGCGTACTCTTTATTGTTCCATAGATTGGTAATACACGGGAGGACTGGCACTTTATGCTGTAAATCGTCGTATGTACACGTATCCTCGATTAACTGTGTGCTGTGGCCATAGCAGGCGCGAGCACCGTGTCAGTACAAGCGGCTGCGCAAGTGACGGTGACATCATGTCCGGATTGGACTGACCGGCCACACAAAACGTGAGGGGACGTGTTCGAATGCCTCTTATTATCGTCGCACGTACCACAAAGTTCCGCGGGTGACACATGGCCCTTCAATCATTCGCGTATCAATTTGTTATGGAGACAGTAAGATAAAATGTTTCTCTCCTCACTCGCAGACTTAATTATTCTGGTAGTATATTAAATGTATCGTACATATGAAAAGACAAAGCGTTTATTTAATCTTATAAAATAATTGAAACTATTAACAATTCTAAGCATATCATACAACATTCTGAATTTAGGCATATTAAATGGAGAGAACAATGGGAGAACAATAGATGTGTCATAGTCAGCCATGGAATAACTAGGCGGCCGTTGGCGACCCTCTCAGCTTGCTGGTTTTGTTAACTGATATAACTAAAGTATTTGAATCTATTCAATTGTCACAAAGTTATTAGTATAATCATGGTATGTTTTTAAATAATCCAGTTGATCATAATCATGATACTTTCTTCGAAAAGCATTTGATAGAACTGGAATTAAAACGTAAACTGTTACGGATTAAATAGTATGAGCAAACCGTCAAAAATATATTTTATTTTGTATTCTCATACTTTAATTATCGACCATTTACTGGTAACAAATAAAATACAGACATGCGGAGTCTTCTGTTATATTATTTATTTTGTATAAATGTTGTTATTGGAGTCGCGCCGATTCTCAATTCCCGTCATGATTACCCACGACAACACATTTATCGTTTACATTTACTTTTACAAAATGACTTATGGAAACTGGCTTCAGATTTGACGGAAGCATTTATGTATATGTTCTCTGTATAGTATTTCTGATTGCCACTGATAGTAGCCAATTGACAGTTATGTAAAAACAAGTTATTCACGTTTTAGAACGTCGTTTCTTTCAATAAGCAGATTATGGTTATCTCCAAAATTTTACTATTCATTCAACATTTTGTAACATGATCTTTGTATTGAATTTAATTAACCATCAGCTTAAAAGGTTACGCTTTACGTTTTGTCAACTTGTGACATAGATTAAAAAGAAGATTTTTTCAATAATATAGATTTTTAAATTGCAAATAGGTATTCCATAGCAGATTTTGTAACAATATAAACAAATCATACAGATATATTGTAAAAGTTAAATTTAATAGTAGCTAATTTAGCAACTCCAGAGGCGTTTAAAAATGGAATGGCTAAAAGAGGAGGACAGAGTTGTGCAACAGACACAGATTTAATCAAATGAAATGTGAGTACTCCACACCAACATTTTGTGAGAGAATGAAATTACACTACACTGAAAATTAAACTGTCCAAATCACGTAGAACTTAATTCAGGTAGAACGAATATTTAAGTTCAACGAAAACAAATTCTTCTTTTTAGGTAGATCTTAATTCTACTGGCAAAACGAAGGTATAGCACAAGGTTATTAATGTTGTTTTTGTAGAGAACTTTGTTTATTGAGAAATGAGTAAAAATGGTTTCGTCCCGTTCACATAAATCTTAATAATCTGAAAAAGTGTGTACCAGGTCCCATGAGAGCTGATTGACAAATTGTATACGTAAAGCCGTCTTACCGCTGCAATGGCCCCCAGTGCCGGTCTCCCCTAGTTCACCCTTTTTGGCTAGAAATTGACGAATTCATGGATCGTGTACAAAAAATTTTTAGTCTCCCTTTGATTACAAAACTAAAATCAATACAATACTTTTATAAATAGCAAAACGATAATTACAAGTTATTACTTTAAGTAGGTACATAGTTCTAGTTGATAAAAAGTATTAAGGATGAAGAGGAGAAAGAGGAAGGAATGGAGAAATTATATTTTAGAGTGAAAATGTATAAAGACGTGATAAAAAGATGAAGATAAATGACAATGACAAAAAAGACGTAAAACAAAATACATAGACAATAAGATATTATAAAAATATAATTATTATTAAAGAGCTCGGTAAGTAACAAAGTTAAAGTTTTAGTTATTCAGAAAATAAATCTTAAATTCCATCTGTGAAAAATGTAGACTTTATCATTGTTTACGACTCTAATCAAACGAATCGTATTAATAATAGAATGCTATAACGCGAGTCTCAGAATTTCATTTTATCAAATTTTGCGCCGAAAACAATAAGAAACAATTAAACGTGAGTCACAAAGGCGAACGTGGTCTTCCCATAATTTTCGCTCAAACATAACCGACGAGCGTCTTCATATTGGGAAGTTATAACCATTAAGAGAATACAATTGCAATTTCTTCCTGTCGTAAATAAACTTCGGCGAGCATGAGTAATCGTTACTTTGTGTGCACAATATCGGGCGGGGCCAAATAGATTGTTACGTGAGTGGAAAGGCAGAAGACTTCGACGAAATTCATCTACTTTTGTATGGTTGTGTAGTTGAATTTTCCGTTTGTAATTATATAGTTAAGGAACGGAAGTGTGGGTTGCTACACTGGTCACGGCTGGGACGGTTGACGACCGCTGGCTGGACTAACGGGCTGTCACCTTTAAGGAGTGCGGCGCGACTGTCTCATAAGGGACACGGCTTCGTCGGCATCTTCAACGATTTGTAATTAATGTACTACGTGTCAAATTTGAATTTTCACTTCATTAGTTTGATCATACTCGTATAATAAGGTGCTCAGGTGTAAGTAATTTTGGTATCGTTTGTCGTTTACATCAGATTACAATCTTGGTATTAGGTGTATTTTTCTTTTACTATTTTAAATATCCAACACATTATCAGTGTTAGAAAATGTGTATATGAAATTATTAACTATGTTATCTATTACAATTTTATGATTACCATCGTTAATAATCATGATAGAATTCTTAACAATATAAAAACATTTACCCTTTTAGGATAAGTACTATGTTGTGATTTAAAAACAATTATTGATAGATGAGAAATCTCAAAACTCGAAAGCAAACTGACCGCTCTGTTGGCAGGTATAAGATGAATGAATCATTAGATTACTAACTCGGCTACTAGGGGGCAGTTAAGAGGGTTTGTTTGTTCAAGTCATTCTAGGGACGGAGGGTTGTCACTCTTCATTCCCGGACACGCTCCCAAGGCTAATTGTTGGTGAGAACTTTGAAACGAAGCTGAAGATTTCAGAATGCTTTGGGTTTCAGCTATTACTTTCATATTAGATTTTAAAGTACTAATATTTATTTTACTTTCTACACTCATTAAAATCATCTATATCACAACCTCCGTGGCGGAACGGTTATCACGCCAGACCGCCACCCAGGAGGTCCCGGGTTCGAATCCCGGTCGGGTCACAATTTTTCTGATTGGCCTAGGTCTTGGATGTTTATCTATATATGCATTTGTTAAAAAATATGTATCGTTGATTTAGTATCCCTTAACACAAGTCTCAAACTTACTTTGGGGCTAGCTCTGTATGATTTATGCCTATTTATATATTTATTTTAGTTATTATTTTAATTCTGGGTTATCCATTTTTTGTAATAATACTTTCAGGAAAAATTATTATCAGTCTTTGCTACAATGCCTTCTCGACAACGCACTATGGTTCAAAAGGCCGGCAAATCGAGCTGGACAAAAAGGGTTATTCAAATTCTATAAATATACAAGCAAAATCGATAACATACACTCCCGAGGTAACTATTCCAGGAATAATTTTGTTCAAATAATCAATTCATCTATCATTAGTTTAGTCCAGTGTTTCCCAAACTTTGTTCTGCCACGGCCCGGTAATTTTCACACTGCCTCTTTGTGACCCACGTAATACCTACTTTTAAACCCAAGCTGGTTCTATTAGGTAAATAGTTTTATTAATACATAATACATAATTTTGGTATCACCTATTTAGTCACTAAATTTTAGTGCGAATTATGGAGCTGCTTTTATTTATGATTTTTTACTAAAGAATTCAAGTTCACGGAAAATGAGGAAAGTTTTATCCTAAGGTCTGATTCCACTTGAAGTCGGTTTCTATATTTTACTATTGTATTATTTTTAAAACAAGGCGGTAATGTTGGGACCCTGTTTTTTTATTTTGATGGCCCGGTGCCGGGTCGCGACCCGGCAAATGAGAAACACTGGTATAGTCTCAATTCTCAATTATTGCGCGCGCCGCCCGCCACCTCTCAAAGCGACAAGACCCGTCACATTCGATTTTCGAGTTAGACCCTTTAGATTTGATTCATCAAACGTAGGTAAGCTTGTATAGATCTGTCTGCGCGGAGCGATCCCTACTGACGGTCCGTGTGACACTAAAACCACCCTTAGAATAGAAACAGAACAATTTCAATACAATATTTTCTTAATTGCTAACTGTATGTACTTCCATTTTATTTAAGACTAGCTTTTGCCCGCGGCTTCGCTCGCGTTAATTTTATGACACAGATCTCGTTTGACAACAAAACAACCCATGGCGCGACTTGTGGCGCCATCTGTTGGCCGTTACAGCGCCCTCTATAGTAGAAAAAACATTTTCCCATTGGAACGACATACTTTCACAGGATAAAAAGTGGGCTCTGTACCCCTAACAATATGTATGCAAATTTTCATAATGATCGGCTTCTTAGTCAAGCCGTGAAGGAATAACAAACAAACAAACAAACAAACTCACTTTCTCATTTATAATATTAGTAAGGATATCTACTAAGAGAAATTTTTAATACAAATACATTCTATTAAATGTGCTGATAGACTTGAGCATTCACTTGTAACAAAACATCGAGCATTCGCCGTTTTTTATATTTGTCGAACTGAACAACGAGCCGAGCCACGAGCCGAGCCGAGCCACGAGCCGAGCCGAGCATAGAGCCAAATATTGCTACGAACATCATGAGCATTCTAGCAAACAGAAGATGGTGGCAAACTAATCTGAATTTAGAATACTCGCCAGAACGCTCGATAGAATGCTCGCTAAAATGTTCTCGTAATTTTTCTGTGACGTAACATTCGCAAGTATGCTCATTACAAGTGAATGCTCAAGTCTATCAGCACCTTAATACAAATAAACTGAGAGACAGAGATTATAGAATTAACAACTTTAATAAATCAACTGATATAACATACTAAAATATGGCAATCTTTATTCTACTTTTCTATTTTTGATAGTATGATTAAATTTTTACATTGTTCAATGTCATGTACAATAATTAGTGTGACTTCATATTTACTTGCACGGATGGTAGCCTTCATTCTAGCATACATAATCATTTCGGATGGGATGGTATCCGCTGTCTAAAAATTTCGCGAACAGCGAGCGTGGTGGCAGCCGTCAGACCTCCACAATTCAAAGATGATTTGACCTTTATTCGATTGGAACAGACGTCTACAGATTTACCATTTTTTTTTGTATTTTGGGTTTTCTCATTATATTTCCTTTGGTAATCAAAAACGTGTTCACAAATGTTAGCACACGAATTTAATCATTAACATTCTATGTGTAATAAAAAAAATCAGTTTTCATTGCTTTATGTCATTTAAATTTATCTAAATCAAAAGCATGGCTTTTGTATATTTCGTATAAGATGTTATTGTTTTATGATAGGTACACCTGTTTTCTAATTCTTGTAGACATTGTACTGTGTGAATCTAAACGAGCTTTAATTCTGTCCAGTAGTCTTGCATTTTCTGACTTTCCATTATGATGGAGACAATTTATTTAAATGATCTACTTTGACATAAATGGCTTTCAGTGTTAATTTTGAAATTCAAATTCGATGTTTATCGATATGTTCATGAAAACCTGTAAATTTTTTTTGTAGTTTTTTTTAGTTTTATACTTGTCGTAGTAGGTTATCAGGCTACAGGCCAAATTCAAATCATTAAATTAGCTTAAAGTTTCTAATTAAGGAGTCTTAATTATAATCGATTAACGCGATAAAACACTAAAGAACATACCTATGTAGGTATGTTCTTTTTCATTATTAAGATGTTTAAATTGAAATCATAATGTTATGATTTCAATTTAAACATCTTAATAATAACAATGTTACTAAAATGCAAGAAAAGAGTTCCTTATAGATATGAAATAAGAGTAAGATGCAAATGTTTTAGGGAAAGAATTACTTATAACAAGAGGAAGAAGCCAACGTTTTAAGAATAAACTCGTATTTGACGGGGGTTTAAAAATAGAAGTTAATCATAATTAAAACAACGTTTGAACGATCGCTTCCCGAAGTCAAAAAGCACGTAATTTCCTGACACACTCTAACATATTTAATTGCACATAATTACGGTCTATTTTCATGTTTATTTAGTAAATATCATTATGGATTGTTGCCGACATGAGTGATTAAGGTGCAAGATACTTATCGGCGGGGTCGGTTCTGCACCTGCCGACATGGTCGTGCCGGGCCCGACTATTACATGAAGATTCTTCGACACCGTTTTACAACGTTTTAATTGTGTTATTTAACGCATGTTTATGAAATAATGATTTATTTGTTAGGCAGTTCATTTTTAGTAAACTCATAATTTTGCAATTGTTAAACATTTTATATTTAACAATACTTCGCAAAAGGTTAAGTAGGCTCTACTTAAGCCTAGGTAATAGTCGACGAACTTATAAAATATAATTTATTTTATGAAAACGTACATTTGTCAGAGAATATGACAATGCACTCATCTGCAAGAAAGCAAATCAAAACACGGAACTCATCGAGAATAATAATATATAAATATATAGGGACAATTCATACAGATTGAGCTAGCCCCAAAGTAAGTTCGAAACTTGTGTTATGGGATACTAACTCAACGATATTATATTTTATAACAAATACATATGTAGATAAACATCCAAGACCCGAGGCCAATCAGAAAAAGTTCGTTTTTCATCATGACCCGACCGGGGATCGAACCCGGGACCTCCTGGGTGGCGGTCTGGCGTGGTAACCATTACGCCACGGAGGTCGTCAAAAATATAATTATGTATTCTAACGGAACCCTACACTTTGCGTGGTCTGCCACGCACTTATCCGGTTTTACTTCTTTTTTGTTAAAAAAGTGCTATGGGATATATTTGTTTTTGTAATTTATACAATATATATTTTCTATCGTATACCTATGTATAAAATAATTTATCACAACGGCCTTGTTGTTACGTGCATATACACGTAACAGTACTATGTAATCATTTTGTATTCGGCCATGATTACAATTTGCGATTGTGTTTTCAACGATCGTTTCGCCACCGCTGAATTTGCATGAGATGAGAATTTAAAAACCGGGCAAGCACGTGTCGGATCTCTCAAAGGGTTCTGTATTTTCTATGCTTTGATATTTTTTTATACCACTAAGATGGCAAACAAGCACACCCACCCGCCTGAAGCAGCAACTGTAAAAAGTTTAGCTCTGGAAATTTGGATTTGGAGCTTGCTTGCTTGCAGATGAACCCAATGTCATATTCGATTACATTTTTGTAAGTATTCATAAAAAATATATATTATATAAGTTCGTCGGCTTTTACTCGGTAAGTATAGTTTTCCTTGTAAGTTCACTATATTATTATGGTTGGTCTGTACATTTTTTGGAGGACTATTTTATGTTAATTATTTTATGTTGCAAAAGGCTGCAAATATTCAATATACTTGCACCCGTTTACATTAACAAACTAGTAAAGTAGAGTTATCTACTAAATTAGAGTTACTAATTAGATTATTTCTTAAAATAGAAAGATTTAGCTTTAGATATAGCCATTTTCAAACCACATAGGAACATAATAGTATTTATAAATTAGAATACATAATTATGTTGCGTTATAATCACAATTTTATTGATTACAACGCTAAATTGTTACAAGAACAACCCAAATAACCATATATTAAAAAAAGTACCTAGTTCTATCCGATTGTTCAATTTATATTCATTTAGAAAACCACCGCGGCGCCGTTGCAATAGCAATTAAAAACATATAAATTAAGAAATTCCCTCTCATGCCAGCGTAAACTTGGCTGATGCTAAAGAAAACGAATAAAAATATAGGTACTTAGACTAGTAAACTTTTTATAAGTACCGCTATCACACGAGTATTTGTTTAGAAATCATTTATATGAAAATTTTCTAAAGCCAAACAATGGGTGAACCAATAAAAATCATGTGTACGTTTTGATAAAAAACCGACGCTAATTGCAGTATAAAAAATCTTTTGTACGTAAAAATAATAGTAGTTATGGGAATGTGCTTGTCGTTTTGTTGGGCTATGTTACGCTCATGCGATCAATAGAAGCGGCTCGATTATAGTTTTAGTGATGTATTAAAAAAATCATGTAATAAAGTACTTTGCGTGGAATTAATGATGTGTTTCAATGAAATCAACAAAAAGAGTGGATAACGTGTCGCCGCTTGCTTCCTTACATACATTACATATTTTGTTTCCATTGTTAAAGCTAAGTTACGTTTTACCCGGGGACAATAATAGCTTTCACAAGTTCTTACTTAATTTTATTGTCACTTTTAATCAATGTTGACTATAATATAGGTGTGTTGAAGTAAATCGTTCTATTAATAATGAAAATGAAATTGTTTATCAGGGCGACAAAGCGCAAAGGACGTTGTCTAGCCATGGTTTACACATCCATTTTTGACATAACTCTACCACCATATCTACAAAGCAAAATGGAACCCAGCTTTGGCCTTTTTTCAATATTCTACACCAAATAAATACACGTGTAAAATTATTTCTTGTAAATTATATTTTTATGTCCATTATTAATGTCTAACTGTACTTCTTTACCTTTTTATTACATTTTGATATTTTACTGTGTTCTTCTCTTCTTACTCTTTTGTGCTTGTAAATTAATAAAATGTCCAATATTTTACCACCACAGATCGATAATCCGATATAACATTCATAATAATCTAATAAACTCATGTTTTTTTTACCTTTTACAATTTGCCGCTATCTGGCTTACATAGATTTTCTGCTCCAAATCCTACCTACATAGGGCGATAACGATAACAAATCCGTTTCATGTATGATACGCCTTTAGATACTCTATAAACTCTTTCAAATCAGTGTGATAATGGTTCAATAAATAATATTTATACGTATTACCCGTATTACAGAGATACGTAATTAGGAGTTGTCTAAATATGGCTTCAGTTTATAACAACAAATACGAGCTCTTTTGAATTATAATTGCTATCCCAACCAGAATTTAAGTTCAGTCAGAACTGTTATAATACGTACTTAGAAAGAGACTTATAATTGCCTCTAATAATTATACTACTAGTTACAATCATAACAAAAAGGTTGACGATGCTTCATAACCGCTTATCGACAAATAAATGCAACAAAAATCATGTAGATTAAGCGCTCGCACGTTTTGCGGTGTGTCCCACGAGATTAATGGATCTCGAGTTTGTAAAGTTGCATTTCATAGTGTCGAAATGAAAACAGAGCTAGAATAACGGGCTAAGGAAAATCGTTATGAAACATTCAATTCACATTTTTTTTAAAAGACTCAATAAAGAAACAAGAAAATCGATCAACAATAAAAAAAAATAGGGGACTATTACACAAAGAAGAACATCTGCCGCATTAAATCTTTTATCAAGACTATTTTTAAATCCGTAAACGTAAACCAATAAAAGTATTATAATATAGTGAACTGTACGTACACGTGCAAACCAAAAATTGAAATTTTGACATTCGATCTAAAAGTTACATCATTTTGTAATCACTTCAAAGAAAACCTATTGACACGTAAGTATTTAAAGTAACACGTATCAAGGTTTTTATAACACCGAAATGACATTAATAATGACCAAGCTTGAACTTTCCAGTCTAACTGTACTTAGGTGATAGACGGTTTTATCACCCAGCTGCATCTTGCAAAATATTATTTAATACTCTAAAAGACTTAATATGCTATACTACTGCTTATAAGAATCTGCCAAAATCACGTAACTACTTGTAATGCTCAACATTCCTGTGTACATATAACACAAAAATACATTATGGTAACAAAGGCAAACTAAGTGAAAAGGACAGCACGCTGAAGCTGCGACAGAGCCCAAAACCCGTCTGCTTCTCTTTTTAGAGATTTGCACGTCCATCCTGTCGTATAGTAACCGTTAGGGGACTTATCTGTCAACTGTTCGAACGGTATACGTCTATATGGCTCCGAGTGGCAACTTGCTCAAAAATTAATTATACCCAGTTCCGAACTTCCCCGATGCACATTGGCAGTATTCGGGATACTGTCAATGCGGGCCGGGAAGCCTCGTGAGGAATCAATATTAGATAAAGTGGCTAGTTTGCAAGCCTGTTTCAATTCTAGTTTCGAACCAGACTTTCCACAAAAGGCTCAAACATTTGAGGTTTAAGTGGTAGTTAATTTCGTACATTGAAGCCACTAGTTCTGGCTAGTAGAACATAAAAATTGAATTAAAAAGACATTTTTTATTTCTGCAGTTAAAATGAAAAAATGCTACGTTAGGTACGTTAATAAATTGAGATATCGTTTCACCAGAGGCATATCCCAGGGAGTTAGCTGTCTCGTCGATTTCGATACATAAATCAGTAATTGTGATTAAAATTATGACTTACCCATTAAAAGGGTACCCTGCGAAGGCTGCGTCATAGGGGTGATAAACAGTCGGGTAAGGCCAACTCGCTGCACTTGCTGCCAGGTTTTCTTTCAGCTCAATTCCTGCAGCCTGCGATAAATAAAGACTAAATTAAAATATTTTGCAAATACAATTTTAAAGTAACAAAGTTTTAACCAATAAAATAAGATACAAAATAAGTATTGCAAAAACAAACAAAAAATAGATCTACAAAATACATGCCAAATCCCAATTAATAAAATTGTTATTTATCTAAACAATGACAAAAAAAATGACTATTACCATAAATAAAGCATAACGTCCTACAGTTAGTAACCACGTCAAAAGCGAAACAAGGTGACGATTATTAAATCTAACTCGTCAAATTTAAAATCTTTATCATTTAAGCTCATCAAAATCTCATTATACGAAAACATTATAAGAATGTCTTCGGATTCTCCTTTCACGTTTCCGGTAGCTTTAACCCGATCCATTACCACAATGATCTTCGTAGGATTGATTTCTTGATCGATCGCTTCGGAGTTTCGTTTTAACTATTATTATTTAATGGGCGAAGATACGAGCCGCACGCATCAATCATCTTTCGGTCGACAAATGTATCTTTTTTTGTCTGTAAGAATTGTTGAACTTTGCTTTCTTTTATGTCGACGAGATAAACAAGTAAATTTATTGCTACGATTTGTAAGTTCACTATTGTTGATTAATATGTGGGTTCAGTGGGCAAAGAAAGAACTCAATTTGAGTATTCTTTGTCGACGTTAATATTTTTTGTTGCATTTTGTAAATATGTAAGGCAAAAATCGCATAAAAAGACCTTCAAGCTAACGGACGGTGGGTCCAAAAATTTATAGCGACGCATTAAAAATATCTCGGGAGCGAGTCTTAATGCGGTCAACCAGGATAAATCTATCAAAAGATTTTGTTGTCCAACAACTTCATTGGTGGCCGAATCGAAAATCCGATAATAAATTTTACTCAAGTACGACAGCGTAATCCAGTCGCGCTGTCGCTCTTTGTTGCTTCGACCTTTCTGATAGCTATAATTCCAGTTTTCTGTTACCTCAAATAATCTTACTAAGCGGTAACGCAAATATGCATTTGGATTTATTATGGGCCGTTAACGATATTCTGCATACAGAGTGCAACGCGTAAATACACGATAAAAATTATAAATAACATTCTCATAATATTTTTTCTTATGTTATGCATTAATAACATTATACATGGTGTGATTACTATAAGAAAAACAATTGTATTCAACATAAATAATCTTTTTCTCAAAATCCGTGTCTAAGTTATTATAATTCTTAATCATAATTTTATAGTTTGGATGTCTAAAAATATTCATTCGTACTCGTATGAACTGCCTAATCCGATGCGTTTCAACAATACACGCCTAAATATTCTATCTAACAATCTCTCGACACGATGACAGGTATTGAAATATTTCTATGACCGAAAAAAAAAACTTAATCTTTATTGGTATCAACATCATAAGTTTAATGGAATCTACCTATAATCCTTTTACATTAACATGTTAAACTAGGAATATTTTGTGGAACGAATTAATTTAATCCGGCGAATGACGGTGTAGGCACGCCATAACGCAAGAACGGAGTCGACCAATCGGTATGTAATTTAGGTAGAACTTTACGAAACAGTAAATTACGAGTAGGTTGTAGGTAGGTACTGTGTAGCTAAATGAAGTATGAATAATCGACAACAATAGGAAAATGTTTTATGAGAAATATTTAATAAATTACAGCTGGATTGAGATCTTTACGATTAGCCACATTTCAGTTATTACCTACATTTTCGTGGGAAATATATTTGGGTCACAGTATTATATTCTATAATAAATTAGTATTTGTAATAGGCAAATTAACTATCGGTCTCGCTCGTTCCTTCAATAACCATTCCGTTAAGTACAATTTTAAGAGTCGAGTGAAACTTCATCAATGTTATTCCTACCATGAGTTACGACAGGCATTAACCACAAATCTATTAATGAGCTGGTTACTGTTACATAGTGCGAGATGATGATTTATTTTAGACCACTTCGTTGAAACTATAAATTATTATTTTTTCAATTATAATAACGTCCGTTTCCTGCGACGACGCGACGTGCCACATGTGCGAATGGAAAGGGTAATATCATGGAGCCGTTAAACGAATTAGAATTTTCCATTTGTTACAGCGTCTGTTTACAGGACACAAAAAACCAACAAAGCACACAAGTATAATCTGACACGTTTTAACACCAAACAAAGAACTGCTGTGACTACCCTTAAGAGTCAAAACAAAATTATGAATTGTAGGACAAAATAAAAGGCGTGAAAAAAAACGCGGAGGCAGGATCCCATTGAAGGCGAGACTGCGGGCGGTGTGAGTTAACACTTTCGCCAGCGATGATATATGATCATATCTCTATGAATGATTGAATCATCTGCCGAGACACGTTCTCGGCCCCACCTTTTAACACCTTCCTCCAAAAGTTTTACTACACATCATATATTACGCACCGTGGCTACTTTTATGTTGTTATGATCATTATCATTCAAAGTCACTACCCACACACGTGGCTCTCGACGAAGCTTGCTAGTACAGACCGCGCATATTGTTAAGTACTATTTTGGTTATAACTTTTCAAATATAAGCGATCTGCCTATATTAACATATATACGATTCTTGCTATTTTTAGTCGTTTCATGAAGTCTTTAAGAAATAATAACGCCTGTCAAATCGTGAAATTACTTAAGCTTTTAGGTAAAATTTTGGATTATGATATTTGAAAAGTGGGTTTTATAAATGTTGTATTAGTTATGAACATATTTTCAGTGGAAAGAACTATTAAGTAGGTAGGTATATTTATGAAGAAATAAGTAGTTACTGTGTTTTACAAAACACTGACGATGACTTTGAAAAACTAAACTATTATCAGTGGCAAATTAGTATCAAAAGTGATTTGAATAGCATCAACGACATTAATAATAATACAGTGTAGGATATAAATTATTAATATTGGATTCAAACGATATATTTTAATCTCCAAGAAAGGGATTGTTAAACTTATTAAGTTATTAAATCCGACCGAGGTAGAAACATTTTCTTTTTTGTTACAATGGACAAAAGAACATACATCATTGGATTATGATTCTAATTTATGTGTATTTTTTCGTCGTAAACTCATTGTGATGGCTACTTAACAAGAGGGACGCCATTGCTCCTTCTATTAAGGCTCTATTTTGACATCTGATCCTAATTATTCTAAGGTAATACCTTTTGTAAATGGATTCGAGAATAAAAAACGATCAAAAATCGAGCCAACCCGGTGTAGTTTCTAATCTTTTTGGTTTAGATCATATCTTGACTTGGACTGATGTATACTTAAGCCTTTGTGAACCTAATTAATTTTATACATTTTAATACGATTATAGTTTATTCAATACTTGAAACAATGTCTGTTCTTGGTTATGAATTAAAACAGTGGTACGGCTGTTTTCACAAGCTTTTTATTGATGTTAGTATAATAAGTCGATTGATAGTAAATTGGCTACTGTCACCTTCTATTAAGTAACGAAGAAACATGGAATACAGTGTAGCTTTTCCTAAGCACCTTTTAATTTTACTTTTTGGTTTTGATTCATAAACTTAGTCAATTACCGTGAATTGCTCAAATCCATTTTTAAAGTTAATGACAAGAGATAGCTTGAGATTTAATGTAAAATTATTATTAAAATGCGTTACTGAAACTGGCTGTTAGATATTAACTAGACATGGTTAAAATATGACTGATTTAAAAAGGTTACTGACCAATGATGGATGGGCAATGACCTATCTTTGCAGACTAGATATTCAAAGTCTAGCATAGAGTCCATATAGTGACACCTTTCCGCATATCGTACCATGGTGCAAATCGCCTAAGTACCATTTTGAATGTTACTTTTCGCACCACAACGGCTGCGGTGGGTATCTTTTCGAATGGGTTAATTCAGACCACGAGATACAACGTCCTAATGCTCTTGTTGTAGAGTCGATTTGGAGTCATCAAAAATTTAAGAACTACATTTACTTATTTTATCGACTGATTGCTAACGCCCGTTTTCACCAAAGTTTTCTAGCGGTAAGAATAACCCTAAGTCATCAAATGTCATACAAAAGAGGTGATCCAAAAGAAACCCAGGCTCTCTCTCACTCTCCTACCACTTCAGTTGCTTTGCCAATACGTGTGGTTGTTTTTAAATCAGTTGCAGAACAAAAATATTTACGAATCGTCGATCAACTAAGACCGACTACAAAATGAGTCAGTCCACGTCTATCGACAGGTCATTTAATTCGATAGTAGGTACCTACAAAAAATGATCATACGTTTCGGCGATAAAATGAAATGAAATGAAATCGTTTATTTCAGAAATTAGACCTTCACAGGCACTTTTTCTTGTCATTTACAATTTGTATATATGTATAAAGAAAATAAACTACGTTATATACTACCACCATTTCGGACACAAGCAAAATGGCCACCGGTAAAAGAAATGGCGAAAGAAACCCGGTTACGGCCTTTTTTGTCATTTAGCATTTTTTTTCTTTTACTCGTTTGTTACAATGTATAAATACATTTATAAGGATAAATAAAATACAGATCCAGGTACATACAGAAATCAAGCACTAAACGCGGGATGTCGATCCAAATAGCAGGATTCAGATAGAAGGATTTATGGTTGCCTTAAAGGCTTGATTGAGTTCGTTATGAGTATGTAACAACGACACATCATCAACTCATCGTTAGCCAGTGTCATGGGTCTCACAATTGAATGTTTTAGCTCATTCTCTACCACGGTACTCTACTGACGCATAGAGTAACGATAATTTATAATCACTGTAATCTACACCTATAATTTATGAAAAAGAAAGATTTGTACGTTAATGCTGATTGAACGAATAAACAACTGAACGGATTTATAAGACTCTTTCACCATTTGAACATTAAAGAAAATAAAAACTGGGCAAGTGCGTGTTGGGTCACGCAGAGTATAGGGTTTCCTATTTGCTACACTTTGCTTGCTTGCAGATGAATATGTCACATTTGTTTGATTTCTTATCAGGAATAACATTGTTCGTGAGTAAAATTTCGCTTGGCACGCGGTGGTCATCATAATTGTGTCGAAAAAAAATAGCACGTTAAACAAGAATGATGCAAAAGGATCACTGTGTTGAAAAATGGTCTTCACGTGACAGACTTATACTTATGTGTCATTAACTGAAATGTCTTTGTGCAACTCGCTATTTGCCTATTTCAATTACACGCGGACGATGTGCAAGCAGAGCTAGAGATTTATTAATGTCATTTTGTAAAAAAAGCTTGTCGTTGACATTTTGTCGTAGCTACATAATATGACGAACTCAAGTTTTAACGGTTTATAAGTTTAACAGAACTACTTTATTGTTAGTAGACTGTAGAAGTCTATGCTGTGAAGATCGGCTGCTGTCCATACTAACATACGCTTATTTGTCACTACATAAGTAATATTATTCTTTGCAAGTCACAGACTTAGAAGGTATTACAATGAATAAAATTGTATGTACATGTGACGTCCTGTTAGGGCACAACCTACTTATGTAAAATTGAAATAAATTCATTAAGTAAAATGATGTCGTGAGTCTACAAACACGTCAAAAAATATTTTGTATTAAGTACATTCAAAACTAAAAGGAATGACGACTCTTCTTTACGGTTTTAATATAACGTGAGCAAATCCTGGTAGAATACCAGCAATAAAAGTCACATCCGAGAGAATCAGTATAGTTTTAAGAATATTCAATGCAATTAAGACCGCTAGCAATATTCTAGAACAAATAACTGCTAAATTTTTTTGTAATATTTTTCTATAAAAGTCCCCTATTATTGCCAGGGGCTATCTCACCCCATTTTCCGCTTTCACCCCACCGACATCTATTATTTTGCTACTTCTTTCCTGCAACAGCATAGCATAGTTAAAGGTTTGACGCATAAATGCAATGAATAAATGCAATGCATAAATGCAATACATAAATGCATTTAGTTCCAGACAACAACGGAACGAATAATTGTACCTATGTCTGTCTTAATTTAGGATTTATAGTGAGATTTGAAAATAGTGGCGACAAATTTCGCGATACGTGTGTTTTGTTATGTTTGGATTAATTTTCTAGCTAAAGTTCTATCACCGCCTTTGACAAGCTAATTGGTTGCTCGAAATCCTGTTTTATTAGTATTTTTTAGCATGTTCCCATATAAAGTTTATCTATTCATATCATTATTTAAACTAATAAACTTTTTTGTCGTATAAAAATAAATGTAATACTATGTTTGACTTTACTTTTTCCAGATTGATAACATGTTGCTATATTTGCATAATTAGATTGAATTTTGTGTCGGCGATCATGACTTATCTCTCCTAATGAATGTTAATATGTCGATATATCGAGTAAGTACATAACGAGCAATAAAAATGGAAGGCAATCTGTCAATTTCGCAAATAACTATGACAAGTGAAAGTCATCGTATAGTGAACTAACTGCTTTACTTATTGGACTCGTTTTTAAAGTTAGAAATCAAATATTTATCCGTTCCGTACTACATATCAGATGTTAATTTGTTTTACTTACGTATTGAATGCATTGCAGTTAGAAGGCTGAAAAAACAAATAAATTATTAATAAAAAAATAATGTGATTTTCGCGATACTAACAGCATTTGTGTAGAAAGGCGGCTGGTCAGCGGCGAGCGTGGGGAAATAGGCGGCCATGCCCGCTGCTGTTGCAGCAGCCGCGTCGGAGTACGGCGCGCTGTACATGGACAGCGGCACGCCTGATGCGAGCCTCTGGTAGTTGAGGAACTCGTACTGGCACGAGCACACCGTCTGCCCGGTGATGGGGTCTTGGAATATGGGCCGGCCAGTGTCGCAGCAGCGCGGCGCGGCGGCTGGCGAGCTTGTCCTCCCCGCGCCACTCGCGCCGCCACCGCTGCTCATGCCCGCCTGCGCCGGCGGCGGACTGTTTGAGGCTGTCGATATGGTGCTCTGTAAGTTGTAAATTTTGAAATGCCTTTATGGCGGGCTTCCACATTCGCTTTTGCAGATACAGTTTTGGAGGCCTCCGTGCGCACAGCGAAATCATTCGCACAGCTAACGCGGTACGCTGTCGTGGTTACTTTGTAATGCCATTGTACAAACTTTTCGACGCGTGTAGTATGTGATGTGACGAATGAATAAATAGTAATATTAGCATAAAAACAAATTGATGGATAATAAATGAGCATTTAACGAGTGTTACAAAGGGGGCGAGCGCTGCTTTTGGGCGGGCCGGCAAACTCGTCAGCGTTGAACGTACGCAAATTCGAAACGCTCCAGAAACCCTTTTCGGATGGTGTGTGAAAAAATATGCATCGAGACACTAATACGAAGCGATAGAAGAATTTCGAATTAATGACAATAGGATCAGGGGGCCGCATTGTCGTTATAATAGATTTATTTGCCGGGCTACCTGAATCGCGTTTCGGCCGCAGAATAAACATCCGCCTGCTAACTGATCATAAAGAATGAGACGCGAACTGTGCACTTACGTCCTTTATTAATTGATCGCCGTGAACGTATACGCAGATAAATAACTTTCTAAATATTTGTCATTCGAATGAAAAATGGTCCCGACCGTACAACGTTCATTGTGTTCTGTATGGGATTAGAAACCGAGAAATGCCACCCGACCGCTTATGATACAACTACGTGTCAGTTTTTGAATGAAAATCATAATTAATACTAGCATTGTGTCCTTTCCGTGTTATTATAGGATATTTCCGGAAAAAAAACTATGTTCTGAATGAAAATACTTCTGATAGATGACATTAATCTTAACGGGGATGCCGCTGTGACACAGATTGTGATCATTTGACCATTTTGGGGTAACTTATGATTTCTGGACTCTTGAGCACTTAATTTAATAAATCACATATAATATATTACAATGAACGAATTGTGTTATAACATATTTTAAAGGTAATAATTGCATTTACATACTAATTATCCCATTATAATTCGTTGATAAAAGTTTTGAATTAAGTTTGAGTTGTAAATAATATGAAGTATACCTACGCAGAAAATACCGAAGTAGTCGCATGGTTTTAAATTATAATAACATAATAATTACAACATAATAATATTAAACATACCGTATAGTGAAGAAGGTGACGTTTTGACATTGTTTGTATAATGCCTATTTAAATAGAAATATTTGAACAGTACGTTTGAAAACGCAAAAGTAGTAATTTAGACGTTTGTTTCTGTGCTTAACCTTTAATTATGTAAAGAGGCGGTGTTGCTATGTAAGCCTAGTAAAGTCTCGGCGCGGTTGACTGTGAAATAAGCTGCTATGACCCGTCTACACCAGTGTGGCTTCAATGTGCCCAAACACGCCACACGACATTCGCTATGTACTCTCACTACAAGTTTATTTACACACCCGTGTGCGTATCAGCCTATTCGGTTAAAACACACTGCTACAGCTCAGGCTAAAAACATTTGTTGTTTTAAGGGAATTATTGAGGTAATCCCGAAGCCGTTAAACGTCGAATCCCCGTATTACCTACATTACATACCCTGCATAGTTATTTAATCCTTGCTTGCTAACATTGTACATACCTAAGTAGACGGTTCCAGCGGTAGATGTTCAGTACGGGGGCTGTATGTAATTCATGAACCTATATCTAATGACGTAGGTAATAAAGATTATATTGATCTGCATGGGGGTGCGACTAAAATCGACGCCGGTGCTTAAAGGGGATTCAATCTGGTTCAGACGATCCGATGTCTGTTGGATGAAACAACATAATTTCTGTAGTTCAGCATTGCCCGCTTTATCCGGTCGCCATTGCGGTCGCGTGAATGAGTACCTATTCGAAAATTTCATTATGTTTGCGTTGCGTTTGTATGTGTTCGGATCAAATATCACCCTTTTGTCGTATCGACTATGTGTTGGCACTGTACGTAGAGGTATCAGATTTGTTATGTAAAACAATGCAATGGGCCTGAACCTACGCAAGCATTATCGATGTTATAAGTTATTATGTATCTATGTAGTATTAAGTAGAGTGCATTACATTCTCGTATTCCAAAATATCTGATGTAACATCAGGCGCACAAAGTTGACAACGCATTTGTTAATTATTTCCAACTAAAATACAAACCTCTGCCATGAATACAAATGAAGCTCAAAGAGACAAATGGCTTACAAAATAAATTTAATTCTGCCGCTGACATTCTGTTTAAGTTAATGATTACGTTGGTACTTATGTTACGTTCTCTGCCAGAGAGACAGTTCTAAGTGACTCTAATATACACATGAAACTACATTTTAGTTGTTCGTTTAATTTTTAACAATCGAAATTTATAAACAACGGTTTTTTAAATTTTAATGTAACATAAACACGATTGATTACACGAGTGATGATAACGGCGCGTTGCCTTAAGTTTGAGTATAAGTAAATGTACCTCTTTAAGTATCGGTTATATGTGCTTATTAGATAAAGAGGACAAAAAAGTTGTCATCATATCCTTTTCAAATATCGGACGGTAGAGGATTAAAGTGCCGCTGCACCTTATCTTCAGCAGACATCTTTTAAAAAACAAACACGAGAAGTATTCTCTTTTTGTCGTATTTTTTATCGTAACCCGCAGGATGTGTTAGAGTCGTTAAGCCCTTTTAAGTGTTAAACCATGTAACTGAATATTCGACCGTATAAGGGTCCGATCTATTTGTTAAATAATGTAAAAAAGTTAATCTTAGAGAAATCGGACCAAATGACACGAATTTCGTTAAAGACATCAATCCAGCAAAAAATATCGATGACAAGTCGCTCGCTTAGCTCACCGGGTGACACCGGTCTCAGGTACCGGCGTTTTTATCAAAGTCGGCCCTCGGAGACATCATTAAAGTATTTAATTTACGATTACACATACAGCATTACAGCCATGAAATAAGGTATTCGGCAATGTTAAATTTGCGGATACGTGAAGGGCCACGCATATTAGACGCCAGTGTACCGTTAATCTTACCGGATCGGATAGCATGTTACATGGTCAATGTATTAGGTGCCTTGGTTACGCCGTCCGTATTGCATTGTTATCTATCATTATGTGCTGTACGAGGCGATCGTGTGTTTGCAGCTCAAACGCATCAAACTGTTATTAATTGATCCAACAGATGAGATAGAATTGTTCGAGTACAACGATAGCGGTCTAATCCTTTTTCGCACATAATCCAAGAAAAAGCATCACAATTTGATGTTTGCGATGATAAGGTGGTCGTGCGTCACGCCAGCAGCCGTCCGCTATACATTCCATTTCTTGAGAAAAGCGTGTGCGAATTATTTGGATCTGGCACATTTTTTCCTCGTCTAAACACCAGCTTAATTGCGGCAGATCGGTATCAATTATAAAATCATTTGTTTTACAGTCACAAGCTACTTTCATGCGCATAAACCCACCAACTGCTAAGCTGCAGAGGGGATTACTGCGAAATACTATAATTGTTTAATTATATGTTAATACATTTATCTAGATTGATGTTATGCTTACTTCCGTAGTTATGTTACGGTTTCATTGATTTTACAATCTGATTTTGATGTACCTACTCGTATTAACATAAGGAATTAAAATATTCTGATTAAAATCTTATGTATCCTTCTTAACTCAAAACAAAGGTTATAGTCACGTGTAATTTGACATGTTTTATGGTTAGGGAAGTTGTTACAAACCGAATTCCTTTTAGGTATAAATATCTACTTTTATATTTCCTTTTTCTTTATGGTTTTAAACGTCTATTTTACAATGTCACTTCTCATTTTTATCTCGCCTTTGTACTTACTCACACTCTTTTTCTAACCTCTCCATCTTTAATAGAAGTATTCCACTCGTCAAATTTATTAATTTCATCCTCCTGTCCAAATAGAAACAACTCTCCTCCTGTCCAATAATACTTCTAAACAGTACCTCTTACCTATTCAAAACATTTTTTTTTTTCAAAATAAGAATATGACTGTAATTTTCTTTATGCATGTAGCGAAAATAATGAGTCCACTATTACAATATCCATTATAATATTTATGGAATTCATGATCATAATACAAAATTGTTGCCATTGCAAAATAAAGTTAGCGTATTGAAAAAGATCTTAGTACTTATATATATATTTGAATGTTTGTTACAAGGAAAAAAGAAACACTACACCTACCTACATAACCGTTAACAATTCATGTCACAAACCTTGTTTTTACAAGTAGGTAGTCTTGTTTAAAACTTATAATTTATTAATAGTACTCATGTAACATGAAATATACCTTTGAAATTTGATAACAACTTAGTCATAGTTAGAAACAAAAAAAAAACTACTCGTTCTAAAAAACACTCTTCTTTCGTTTCAAAACGCTACACTTTATAGTAAATAGTTTTTTTTTATATTATACTAAAATAAACTATTTATTATGAAGTGTGAAACATGCAGAAGTTGGATGTGAGTCGGATGACGTTCATATAAAATTGTCGCGTCAGCCCTGATTGTTTGTACCAGCCTCCAGTGTATTTCGCGTATTGTTTAATTACATGTTTGTAAATGCTCATACTCAGACCTGACTTTATTAAGTTTTAAATCAGTTCTAATTTTACCTAATTAATATAAAGTTTATCACCCAAAACTTTTAATATTTTCACAAAAGCTCTCAGCACCTCTAAAGTGTTAATAAACTACTATAATAACATAGGTAGGCATAATTCGAAATTCTTAAGATTATCAACTCTGATATCGAGCGAAAAATACTTTGATAACTTTAAATTTAGTAGAGTTTCATAAAACGATGCTTATAAATTTATTTGTGTAAAAAATTTACACGCGAACTCCACGTCGGCCACACACTTGATTTCTTTTATAAATTTCATTCACCTCTCTCTGGGCCGCTGTATAACCTTTTTTCTTTGGGTTCTACAAAACATCAACATCATGTCCTCAGGCTTAATACTAAGTATATCATATTTTACTGTAATCGAGCTGAACAAGATAATATAAGATGATCAGTTATACTTTCTTTAATGTTAAGTACGAAAAAAGTTCGCGATATCAAAGTTACGGCAACATTGTCGCATGTTCATTACAATTTACCCGTATTAGTGAGAACGAACATACCGTGTGATCCGGTTTGAACAAACGCGTCTTTGCAGTTCGCGTGAATAGGAAAACTAATTAATAATCGCCTATAATACATTTTTTGCGTCGTTTTAAAAATGATCGAAGTGGCGATTACACTGTGCTCGGCATAGCATGAATGTATGTCCGACATAATAGCTTTCCTCGAGAACGAATCCTGTGAGTATACGGGTCAGTCACCCCTACAATACGCACCTTTCAAATTCTGACATTTAAGTTATTTACATAAAATTGTGACTTAATTGGACAATTACACCGTGGATCATGCTAAGTTAGGTGTCTATTTCGGCCACATCCTGTGTCAAGATATCCCTGTAGATAAGCCCACGAAATTGGCCCACCCTCAAATGCATAATGCCTTTGAGGAAATTCACACCTTCCCTAATTAGGGTGAATTAGGGAAGAATAAATATTGAAAAGGAACCGCCGTCTAACTCTGCAAAGCCCGCTAATGTAAAGATAATACTTAATAATGTTGTGTAATAATGATAATTTAATGCGTGTGAATATAATTAAAATTACTTTGGTCGATAAGCGTGGACGTATCTAGTTTTAATATAAAACCGATGCCATGTGTTCTCTTTCTGTTTAACATTGTGTTGCATTGTAGGTATCTTTTTAAAGTATAAATATTATCAATAACTCTAGTAGTACAGAATCGTATTGTGATAACCCCAGTTTTGTACTTTATGTTAACAGTATAACTTAAAGTAGATTAGTAAAGAAACTGGTTGTATTCTTAATATTTATTACTTAATAGATTTTTTTAGAAACACGTGATTTTCAATTTCAAACAGATTCTAATTAAAACTACGGCTATAAATTTGCGAACACAATGTATACGGTGTTTTTATAACATTTGGGTTTGAATATACGGATAAAAACCAGGCAAGTGCGTGTTGGGCTACTTACAGTGTAGAGTTCTGTACGTATTTACTATGCTTTGCTTGCTTTCAGAAGAGTACAATGTCAATTTTAGTTTATAAGTTCGTCGGCTATTACTCGCTAACTAGTAGAACCTTCATAACCGTAATAGTTTTCCTTCTGCTATGAAAATTTTCAAATTTTCTATGCACAAGACTCTCGGAGTTAGAGCACCACCGCGTTGAATGAAAATTGTCACCATAAATGTATCGGATCGTTGTATCGTAAAATGACCTTCCCACATCCTTGTTTTTAAGAGATTTATCTAACGACACCCCACAATGATGTAAGCACGAAAAAAAACTAATTCCCACTTTATATGTAGGAGATTCAACCCCACTAAAATAATATATTTTAAGATTTTGTTCTACCACTTTGTGAGAATAAGTTAATACACTAAATTGCAACGTTCTAGCATTAAACGTATAGGCGCTAGACCGCAGACCGACGCACAGACGTACGGACAGACATAGCGAAAATATAAGGGTTTCTTGTTTACTACAGAACCCTAAAAGGCAATAAACAGTGTCGGCGATATATAACACGCTTATCAACTGTTGATCAGTTAGCAATGTGGGTAAAAGATACTCGAGTTGTTCAGTTTTTTGTTGTCAGATTATGAATCTAATTATGCGACTAAGCGTCGCGGTCTATTCCCTCTAATTGTAAATGTTCGTTTTACGTTTGTGTGAACTTCGAGATATTGCATGGTGTAAAAACTATGAAAAGATAATAAACTTTCATGATTTCAACGTTTATTCGAGATAGATAACCCCATTAAAGATATTGAGAACGTTATCAGAAGAGCGTTAGATGGAAGTTAACAATTTTGCAATTTAACTTTTCGACGGGAAACGATTAAACAATGGATTATAAAGGATTCCTCGCAACCGTACACTCCGAAATAACCCGTGTTGAAATTTTAATGGCACAATACAAAATAAAATTTACGAGTCGTTTGGATTCATTTGGGGTCCGAAATAAACATAGCCTACATTCGCCTTTGCGGTGAAGATATAGAACAACATAATAGCCCGCAATGTAAAGCGATATACATTACGATTAAAGTGTTTTATAGTAGTCGAAATATTTTATGTTAAGTATGGATTTTGGACATCTGCGGTTTTGTTTATCGATATCGTTATCGAGTTAACGATTTATGTAGGTCTACGGTTATTTAACGATTGTGCAGAAGTTCAATATGTTGGTACACAACATTTTGTTAAAATCAATTAAATCCTTCAACAATAATTTCCAGTATGTTACATTTAACTGTTTAAAAGCAAGCAGAACCCTCCAACACACGTCTGGTACGCATTTGCAGTTTAACATCGATACATCGTATTCGAGTCGACGCTTTCCGCGTCGTCGATTCCCGAGTCGAATTATTATTGTGTTTCATTCAAACAACTCATTCATAAAATTGCAACTCTTTCGCAAGCAACTGGAGAGCCGTTCGATACACTCCATCGAGCTCGGAAATGTGGTTGCTGATGTTCTTTTTACTCTATTAATCGATTTACGTAATCGGCATTCATGTTAGTGAAAGATCGCGTAAATTTTGAATAAGGACGACGTCACTTGACCTTATGTTTTTTTTACCAAGAGCGATAATTTTCACCGGACTATTAAACAGGTTTTATTGCTTTAAACCGCTCACGATTTAATGTATTCATTTCATAACGATAATATTCGGTGGAGTGCAAACATTTGATGCAGCTAATGAAGTTGTTTTGGGTTGTTCGTGGATTTATTGATCTTCGTCGGGTACAAACACGTGCTACCGTTTCGGAATATGTCTAATAATAGTGTGGTTATTATGCTTAATACGTATTGAGACGGTCCGGTCGCTAGCATTCCTGCAACCACTAATGCCGAAATTAGATTGATGCAATCATAACCGGTTTACTGTGCAAACGCAATAAAATGCATACAGTGAAAACAAGGAACTTCATGTTTTGTGACCAAATTGTTGTTCTAAATATAACTTTGTAAACATCAATCTTTTGTGGGAAACATTTTGCACCTACTTTTTATGAGTTTGATGACTGACGTTCGTCAATGTTTATTGGATTTAAATAATTTGGAATAGATTATTAAGTTAGGTATAAAAAGCATGGAAATCTGTGATATTTTATGAGTGTAATAAATGGCTTGAAAATGGCATGGCAAAACTTAGATAATGCGCCATATAAACGTGGCAATGGTAATGCAAAAGAGATAAATAAAGCCACCTTCTTTATCTATTTCAAATTCTATTGATAAAAAAAAAATTAAATTCATTTTATTTTCAGTGTCATCTGAAAGTATAAATATTATCTTACCAACCTACCTGCTTCTTATCTAAAATTTAAACCTTTACATTGCAGTCTTTGAGTGTTTATTTCTTTATTTTTGAATATTGTTACAGGCGTCTCCGCCCTCGTAAAAAATTGCCTATGTTGGGCTCTGTACCCCTCACAATATACAGTACACAAATTTTCATAATGATCGGCTGCTTAGTCAAGCCGTGAAGGAATAACAAACAAACAAACTCACTTTCTCATTTATAATATTAGTAAGATTGTACAATCTCTTTTTATAATAAAAAAATAATTGCTTAAAAACAATAGATTAAGTAGGTACGTTTTAACGTCAGCACAGAACTCCCAATTTACAGAATACAGAAATATTATTTTCATTACTATTCCCAAAATGAACGTTATAATAAGTTAACGCCATTGTTTTTCGTGTTTATAGTCGTTCCTTGATGGAAGCCGCCTTCAAATTCAAGTCACACAGCTACATGCCGACATAGCGAGTCGTAACTCTTTGTAATCACCAGGAAGGAATATTTTATATGTGCCCGGAAAAGACCGAAATTTCGCGGACCAAAGTTTGGGAGTAAACGTTTCGAATGTATAAAGATGCATAGAAATACCCTTTTATACTAACTGACAAAAAAATTCACACTTATATATAAATAAATAAAATAAATATATAGGGACAATTCATACAGATTGAGCTAGCCCCAAAGTAAGTTCGAAACTTGTGTTATGGGATACTAACTCAACGATATTATATTTTTATAACAAATACATATATAGATAAACATCCAAGACCCGAGGCCAATCAGAAAAAGTTCGTTTTTCATCATGACCCGACCAGGGATCGAACCCGGGACCTCTTGGGTGGCGGTCTGGCGTGGTAACCATTACGCCACGGAGGTCGTCAAATATTTAAAAAAAAAAAAATATTTTTTGTAACAGTTTCTTTTTATTAAAGTAGTTGCTCACTCTACCTATCCATGAATTAAAAATACAATGCATTGATTTGCTGATGATACGCCACCTTTTAAATTTGACATAAGAAAAAAGGATTGAGATCGCTTATTGGATTCTGGTGTAAATCACAAATTATTTTGAAATTCTGAGACAGTGTATGAGATTCGAGTTTGATAATAAAAATGTGGCTTACGCTGTATGCCAAATGATTTAGCCAACCCATATACAACGGCTATTATCTAGTGTTGTGCCATGTTGGTTTTAGAACCGGTATCGAAATTTGAATTATCGGTTAATACAGATGCTATTAAAACGGTGGCGATTCAAAACATCCCGTGCAGCACCCGTCGGAACCTTTATTGCCTCGCCCTGTCGTTAGCCACTAATCGACGCCTGTATTACCGAAATAACTGTGTATTATAAGCGAGATTGATTGTATGATATTGAGTATGGCGTTATCTTTAAATCAGATGTTTTTGGTGCAACCCTATGGATATCTATATAAATATTTAGTTACTACATCGAGCAGTTATTATCGATACCTAAATCAAAAATTTCAGTGCAACCTTAATTTTATATTTGTTCTCAAATTAACAGCATCATATCAACCCATAATCATCCCACTGCTGGGATACGGGTCTCCCTTCAATCGAAGGTGATTAGAGCGTACTCTGCCACGCTGCTCCAATGCAGTTTGGCAGAGGCCGGTGTTTTCAAGCCGCCCGAAGGCCACCTACTTGACTTAACTGTCATCTATCGACAACAGCCGAGACCGACGACGGCTTAACGTGCTCTCCTAAGCACGGAGAAGCTCGAGATAACCCATCCAAACGCTGGCTAGGGTCGACGTCGCTTAACTTGCGTGTTCATATTACAGCGATGTCATCAAGCTCCTCTAAATTAACATAGGATCAATATTTTTGTAGTATTTAATGATTCGTTTCCAATTTTTCTGATTAGTTTTAGATATTATGAGTGTTTATGTCAAATAGATTATCGATAAATTGATACAAAATGGAAAAATTATTTCACGGAAATGGTATTTGAAATTTGAAATTAACCCCTACAACTAATTATTTTCGAACGTATCACTTGAAAATAGGTACTAAAGTAAAATATTTTAATTATAATAAGTACATAGAATAAGTAAAATAGATTTTTGGCAAATATAATTCATTAACCCGTAACTAGAACTACCACTAGAGAAAGTGGGTACAGGGTATTTCAAGTGACATGTGACACACGGCCGCGTGGGCTAGGCAACATTTTGTGAAACCATTTTGTTAGAAGTAAAATTTATGAGTGCTATTTTTAAATATGATTGATTTGTATTCTAATATTGTTAAGAAAAAATATATTGTATTACAATGTGTTTTGAAAATTTCAGATTTGTCTTAATAATATAGTACTCGTATTTTTAAAAGAAACGCGGGGTATTATGTTTTAGCTAATTTATAATTGGTTTTATTAGAGGTACCTATCCTTCAATTCACTTATTACGCATAAAACATAAATATTTTAATTAAATTTAATTTTTTACCTTAAATATATCAAAACTACACGACTAAGTATAAAACAAAATTGAAAATGTTATTGTAAGTAATAAAATAAAATATTATTAATAGCATTATAAATACATTTTAGAACATAATTGAACATTAAAAACGGGGAATGTAAAGTATATCCGATGTTTAAGGCAATTTTAAGTCATGTGAAAGATATTTGAATTTTGAAGTCGACCGAAATCATTAATTAACTTAATTTAAGGGCAAGGGAAAACGATCACGATGGATTTCAAGATTTCTGGAATATAAATTTTCAATGAAATTCCGGGGTATATTAAATCATTAATGATAATGACATTAAATTTAAGGAAATGAATGAAGAGACACATATTTTCTTGTAATTCAATGTAATGTTTTATGGAAGCACATTTATTTTTATTGATCTAATTATACATTCAAACTGGCTAAGAATTTTTGATCGTAAGTATAACTTGGATAACGAGGTTATAAAACTTAGGTTTATTTTTTTAAGGTGTTGCAGTATTAAGAATTAGTTATAACTAACCTTTAATGCAGAAATATATTTTATTCTTTACTGCTTTGATATAAAAATTAACGATAACAACGATCTTTTGTGATTACATTAACTTTGGTTTTATTATAATATAACAAACCAAGGGTACTAATAAAAAGAGTCGTTAATTCAATATTTTAGTTTCACAAAGTAATTTGCAAGCGAATAATTAGTTGACCTACAAATGTTACAGCTTTAGTTTCTATGTATCCTCTATCACAAACACCCGTGTAATCTATAAGCGGTACTTGCTTAAATAAAACAATATCTGACTTTTTGTTATGTCGTTTCTTGGAACACAAACTGGCTCGAGAAACTCAATGGTATTATGTCCGCGACGCGTCGCAACAAACGCCTTTTGGACACAGACGATTCATAAGCGACGAGGTGTGAACTAATGATATGTGAGCACCTCATCCGTCGCACATACGACACACGCCCGTGGGCGAGCGTAATCGTTATACATGTGTATTTTAAGTTCACAATGCAATAAACTTCCCTGCTCTATAGCGTCTGATTAGGACCACTAATGAAAGATCTGTGGCTTGAAACCCACCAAAATGACTATCATACGTGTTTACAACCGCGGCGTTGACTGCCTAACGACTCTCTTTTCTCACAACCAACAATTAAAATTATTTCAATACACAGTAATAAACAGAAAACGTTTTCTTAAAAGAATCCTATTTGAATCTCCTTAATTAATGTATGGAACTGATTACATTATTCTGACTGACGGTCGGCGCAATTGACATAAAAACTATGTCGATTGTATGCTAAGACATTTATAATGAATACACGTTGTTAAGATTCATACTAATACAGTATTTCCTTGTATTGTATACTAAATTTGACATTTATATCTCTTATTTAATTTTAAAAAATAATAATTTTATGTATTTATATGAAATGGATCTCTGTTATACGGTATGAAGGTTGATAATACAAGGGCTATGCTGGAGCACTCAAAGATCTCGGTGCGGATCGTACACACACACGCAGCAAATCCGGTTGTGCCGAGTTTCTTGTATGGGAATCACTATTACAATTGCGTCGCTACCCGTAACGAGACTACGAAATTTACTAACCGCACACCCTTCATTTCGGAGAAATTAATTAAAGTTTCTGAGAAGTGAGCGTTTCATTCACCTATCTGATTAGGGAGAGTCGAATGAATGCCTCTGAGCAAAGGTTAATTCGAGGGCGATTTTGAGCTCCGCACAGATAAAGTCTTGGGTTCACTCCTCGAAAAGATTCTGTTCCGCGATAATAATAAAATAACGTGAATTTTGACTTGGGACCATCTTTAGGCTTTTGATTATTTAGAATTGAAACTTTAACTTTCTATTAATTTTTTAAATGTAAAGATATTGTTTGAGTATTTGATGAGATTAGGACAAACAATATTGTCAGAAACTTATATCAAATGTTCAGGTTGGTGAAGAATTTATGAGATTGATTTCGACATGAAATCAATTTTTATTATAATTTATTTTAAATGGATACATTACTGCGATATTGATGTTGATGACATCTAACAATACCCAGTGCCATTTCCTCTAAATAAAAGCGTCTAAATTAGGCACAGTTCGATTAGGGGACGAGGATATGTCCAAACTGCAAATCGATATCATGTTACGTATACTTTTTCATTGTACATTTGCGTAACATTTGCCTCATTATCAAGAACAATAGCTTACCAGAGCAACATTTACTTAATCACAGCTCTTTATTATGCTTTATTAAAGTCGAGAAAAAGAAAGTATGAAACGTTAAATTAAGAGTAAAGAAAAAGGGGTCAGAAAAGCAGAGCGGCCGAATGCAAACTGCAAAAATGACGAGAATTGTTCATGGCTCATTACCCACGGAGTTAAATGAATGGCGTTGGTTTTGCTTTTCGGTTTACGTGTTCCGAGGCCGTGCACGCATGTTCCCTACAACATACGTGCGTGGTATTGTAAGGGTACGTACTTTATCAAAATATTATTTTTACAGTATTTAAAAATATTATTACTTCAAATAATTAAAGCACGGTTACGTCAAATGGTTGTATATTAGATGTGATTATGTAATGAGCAAAATCAAAAAGTTTTCGCTCTATAAGTTCCCCGCGTCGCGAGTCCCCATCCACATCTTACAAAATATTAATCTGAAACTCGACGCTCTCCGCATGCCGCTCGAAAATCGCATGACCTAAATAAAAACAACATTGTCGCCTTTTGTTCCATCTTGTTTGTGAAATGAAAACGAACGTAATGTCTGGTAATGTACACAACTGGACAGATAATATTTATGTGCGTACTGTCAAAGGCATTGTTATTTTTAAAGGTGAAAACAAGTTTATTTTTATTACAGCAATAATTATCACAATTCGTGACGTGACACTTGGTGTTGCTACTATATTTGCTTAGATCGCTGTGTATTTGTTGGGGGATAAAATGGTGATTCAACTGAACCGGTGTTTACAAAGTCAACCCTTCTAGCTACATTATGTATAACAACATGGCGGTGGTTCATATAAAAATGGCTTCCTAACGCATTCTATTTGGACCCTCACGGTTGCTCAAAATTCGTACATGAATTTTATAAGACCATAATAATTCAGCGTGTGAGTAGGAAGCACGTGAGAATAAAGGGTTCGATTTCACTTAGGCTGGGAATAATATTTTATTCTTCTACATATTTTAATAAAACTGTAACGGGGGGCCGTGGAAGTACAGTTTTGAAAATGAAAAGAAATAGGTAGGCGTTATACTTATTTTATTAATGTATGTTTATTTGAAAATTTTTAATATCCAAAATCGTTTCATTTTTTTTTCCAAACTCTAATTTAGACCACGTGCTACCAATATGAATTTAAAAAAAAATCGTAAAATTATTCTAAGAGGTAATAATGCAAAGGTAAATACTACATGAGACATAGTATTCTAAAAAGGTTAATGTATCATTATGATTTTATACAAGTCGTTGAGTAAAATAAATACAGCATGTTTTTAAAGTTTTATTTCTGCAAGAAAAATGATACCACTCGGGTCGAGAGGCTGCGCTCTCAATGCGTACGCTACAACGCAATTTAAACGTTTACAGCCCATTCTTGTACTTAATTGCTATTTAAATAAAAACGTACAATGAACGCAATGGGATCCGGTATTAAAAAAACATCGCATTCCTATTAACTAAGTGTATTTAAACTCAGTTTATGGCGGCCTTAATATGAAATAAAGATTGGAAAAAAGAGGACTTGTTTAAGGGAGAACGATCACGCTAACGAAAGTGAAAACGCTACAAAATTAAGAAGTAATGCGTATAATCCCCTTTGTGTAGGGAGTGTCCCCTCCCCTACATGCAGCCTTATCACCGAGATAGCAGAAGTAGATCATTCAGCACGCATACGCCGGTCGCTTGATTTGCTCCATTGTTATCTTTATTAACTTATTCACCATTTTAATTATAGCTTACTAAATTGATAACTCTCAATATTAATACAACCATAAAATTTAATAAACTGATATCAGATAACGAACAAGAGTGCCAGTAAAACTAATTTATAAACGAACACACTCGACAGATACGAGTTATATGAAAAATTCGTGCGAATTTTGTATTAGCAGTATTATTACAAAGGGATGTACCTCTGATAAACCATTCCTATAATTTAAAGTTTTTTTATTCACGCAAGTACGTGAACACATTTTTAATGGTAATCTCTTCTATTCTATGTTATTTAATAGTCATGGATAAGACAAACAACAAGATATAGCAAGCAAGAAAGGTGATGTTACATCCGTAATAAGCTCAAAACGCAACAGTCACAAACAGCAAATGCAGAAATGTATTTTAATCTTCCTTCTACGCTCATGATATCTCCTTTTTAGGGTTCCGTAGTAAACTACAAGGAACTCTTACAGTTTCGCCATGTCCATCTGTCTGTCTGCCTATCCGCGGTCTAGCGCGTAGACACTTAATGCTAGAAAGCTGTATTATGGTATGTATACACATATTAACAATGCTAACAAAGTGCTGGAACAAAATATTGAAAAAACATGGGTTGCCTCCCCTACATGTAAAGTGGAAATGATTTTTTTTCGCGTCCACCACACTTTAGTCTTTAAATTTATAGATGTTAAAGTAAATTAGAAAAAAATCTCTTGTAGGTTTCTTTGACAACTCTACCAACAATGTCAAGTCAAGGTAATTTTTATTAGTTAATTATCTGTTATACCTAATTTATTAACAATAATATTTACAGGGTATTCGGTAGCGGGTTGAACATACAGTAATGACATATAAAAGTGGAATAGGATGTTGGTTGCTGAGCTACTAATATTTGACCTAGGCTAGGACCCATAGATTTTTTTATGTTTTCGTGGCGTTTGGGTCGGCGGCGGCGTGCGCCGCTCTGTGTCTTGGCATTGCACTGTACCGCGCGTACATTTGTTCTCAAAGCTCCGTACCTGTCGTGTCCCTTCAAAAATCGCTCGCTCTACCTCCAAGTGCGGTGTCACGGAGCGTCATTTAATATTTTAGCATATACATATCTAACCGCTCGCTGCCTTGGTTTAAGTCGTGGCCTGCTTGTTAGACGAAGTCGGGACAAACCCACCACACATACCCAACCTTGTTGTGTCTCCTGGTAGATCCAAGATCAACAACGGCGACCTCAGATTGACAATAAGCTATGCAGCATTTTTATAGGAAGACCTTGCAGAATCTGCTTTCGTTGGTGAAGTTTGACATTCTGAGTGTACGATGCGATCGTATGAAAAACGACCATGTCCATCAAAAAAATTAGATGAAATTATCATTGGATGAGTAAGGCACATCGTACAAAGAAGCGAAGAGAAGCGTAGATGTTTCCTGAATAACATTTATGATATCTACATATATTCAAAATAACGATAGCCTGTTGATTATTTACATCTCCGCTCCACTCCACCCATCTCTGCAATGGTTGACGATGGGCCTCTGTTTGGAACAAATGCAACGTTAAAAGGTTGCATACCTAACAGGGTGCTGCATTAATTAATTACAATGAGCTGAATAATTCTATGTTACAAACAGTATAAAATGTAAACAAGTTGTAACCTGTACTTTACACTTTTGTAATGCATTGAACACATCATTATCAACACATAATTCATTAATAATTTCATCATTTGTATTCCATTGTTTCTTTTGCTTTGTAGCTTTGAATTTATTTAATGAAAAACTCTTGACAATTTAATTGCCATATAAATTTGTAAAACAAATTGTGTAAAATAGTGTATTTTTTTAAAAGTATTTACCTCTAGGTACGAATGTAGTTGAAAGTTAAAAACATAAATACCATCAATAATAATTCAGAAACAATTTTTAAGCTCATTGATAAGTAGGTAGGTACTGATAGAAAATAGAATTTTGTACAAATGTATTTTTAATCTTATTTCCACATTGATTCTCAAGTTACGTTTTTATAAATTTAAAGTGTCATTAAAATGATTTTGTGCAAATATCTCTATTTATGCCAGTTTCTTTGGGAACTCTACCAACCAATGTCATTTGCAAAGGTTTTGTGCGAATCACCGTTACAGTTACGTAAAAAACTCAGGTTAAAAGTGTTAAAACGAATTTAACTGTTGTGCCAACTGTGTCATGTTAATTGCATTGCGTTTTGTTACGCGTCCCCTACTATTTGCAAATGAGGTATCAATTAATTTGTCTTAATTATGAAATATTTCACATATAATTACGTTTGAAGCGATAATAAGGGGGGTTCTTTTTAGTTTCGAAAAATACAATAAAACCAAACGCGTGTTAACGAGTAAAAATAGAAGATTTCAATACTTTAGTTGTTTCTTTTTTTTCTAATTTTCATTCATTCAATTTTTTTAATGTACTTTATTTAGATATACTGGTAATTTGCTTTTTTCTTTACAGGTTTTTTATATTTTTTTAGGACTAAGGACTATTATTTATATCCCAAATAGTAGTATTATTTATTCTGTTCCCAAATTCCCAATCCGATCCGAATTTGTCTAAAGAACAATAAATTATTTTTATTGTTCACTTGTTAGAAAACAATTAAAATTGTAAAATAATAATATACTTACTAGAAGTGATTTTTATTTTATTCATGTTTTAAAAAAATTATTACTCTTGGATAACCATTTTTGTAGGTATGTATCATATTACAGAAACTTGTATTCATAAAAGAAGGTTTTGATTACGAGATTCATGTAAGAGATCTTTGCCCAGCAGTGGGACTGTTTATGGGATCTAAAAGTGTGATGCAGTTGTAATTAACTTAGTGACAGAAATCTGACGCTGTCACTGTCAAATTAAGAAAGACAATGGAGTGATAATTAATATGTCAGCTTTAAAAAGTTCTTGTGCGACTTGCTGATAGTGCGCATGAAACAAAATCCATGACTGTTCCAAGTATTTTCTTTTATTATTATTTTCTTGTATTTTTTGGGATGTTGATAAGATAATCGAAACTGCGTAGTAAAGTTACAATTTCTCGCCACAATGATTCATAGCAATTAATCAAATTAAAATGATTAAAATATTGCGATAAAATTTTTCAGTAGCAACGCGTTTAATCATGATTGTAAATTGAGATGAAGTTTTCGAAAATTTATAACATTTCTCGTTGCAAAAGTCACAATAATTCACAATCAATATGGTGTTATCGCATTTTTTTATCAAGAGAATGAAAATGCAATCGCGCCATCTGATGGCAAGCAATGGTAAGCTGACCATGTGCAATTGTGATTTGTGTATTTATTGGTTATCTTTAAAAGAATTTCTTTGTTAAAGTGCTGATAGACGATCGCACCAAAACCGGCCGCACCACCGGACGGCGGCGTCCACACCATATTCGTGCGACGGTTCTTTAGTGCGGCGCACCGTGCGCTACATGACCGAATATGCACATTATTATTACCAGTTCGATCGATTCGACCGCTATGTTTCTCTATAGTCAGTGTGGTGCGGTGCGGAGTTGTAGTGCGTTGACCGGATCGTTCGACCCCGCATGGTGCGGTGGTGCGGGCCGGACCAAATTCAATCGTGTATCATCACTTTTATTACGGGACACTTAATGCTAATTCCCATGGGTATTTAGAAAAAATCCTATATTTTCTATTTTATAACAGAAATTATCTATCAAAAAGCGCAGTTAAAATAGGTATAAGATAGAGGTATTTAGGAGATTAGTCACTAACTAACTAATGAATATGTAATGTAGCCAACTAAATTGACTAATTTCTGCTATTTTAAATTTGTATATTTTATATAGGTACCATATACCCTTGTTGGTATAGATAGATACGGCCTATGAAAAACAATGTAACCATTTTGTGATAATAAATTGAAATCAAAAAACATACTTATCTGGTTAGGACATCGAATTTAATTAGGTATATATTGTTTACGTTTACATATTTTATTGATTGCTCCTACACACAGTAGGAGAATATAATGTCGGCAGTTTTAGTTCCGATTGTAGCTTTTTGAAGTAATTTATGTATTATTATGATATAACACTAACCCCATTTATTATTACCCAGTTTATATAAAAAGTGAGTTTATTTACAAAATAATAACAAGTATTATGGAATAACTGCATACATATAACTTGGAGTAGTTAATTATTATTCTTATAAGTTTCCGTTCGCCGACAACTAAGCACTGTAAATTTGGAATACAAACCACAGAGCAAGAAAGAAACCGTGACGCCTTGATTTTTTAAATGAATATTTTTTTTTTATATTTTGCTAAAGTAATAAAATTGTATTTAATAAGTAATTGGAAGTACAATAAAACAATTATTCAGAAAAAAATAATATGTTAAATATTAATAGTACCTATTCTTGTATGAAGGGTCTATTACGTACATTACTCTGTAATTATCAAACAGCTGAACTATGATTATGACAATTTAAAACTACTCAAGATGCAATATAGTCCAGATAACTAATATATAAGAAAATGTCACGTTTAAAATGAAAATCTTCAAATTACATTAATTTAAGCTGCGTTTTTTTATTTACTTATTATAGTTTTTATTATTATAATTTATTTTTAATGTAATTACATAATTATACTAATATAAAATCTCAAGTTGTTAATCAAATTAATACTACAATTAACGGACTTTTGTTAAACCATTCTCATGGTAATGCAAAATTTTACTTTCAAATGTAGAGCTGTGTTACATTACATACATGACTTCTGTTAAAGTGTAATATTGTCGCATCTATTACTTAGTGTTAATATTTATATTTGTTTATATTGAGAAATAAATTAAGTTTACAATTTTTGTAAAGTTTTTCCTGATTTTCATGTTAGTTGTTATATTTAGTAGAGCAAAAAAAAAATTAAAATGGATGTAACTAATAAACTAGGTATGTAATGTAGGTATATTGGATTCTAAGACACAAAGTATTAGACAAATTGCTACTTTTTATTACCCCGAAAAAGTATTAAGACAACATTATTATTGTTTCAACTAACTCTACGTATTTTTTCTATATTATTTTGATAAACTAATAAACCGACAAAAAAATAAATAATGTACCTAAGTATTTCTAATTTTGATACAAACTTTGTTTTGAGAAATATTAAATTTTATAACAATATTACTCTGTGTGCATTTTAAATCAGATTATATTTCAAACACATGCTTGGATTAAATTGACACACTTATTGCAATTACAGCATTTATTATGAAAATAATGTAGTAATAATCCGTCACAGATTGAATAATTAAAAACCAAGCTTTACCATTTATTTGTAAACGTAATTTGTACACGCTCTACATCAAACAACTCTACATAATATGCAGATAGATGAGCTTGAACTATTTATAAAATTATTCACAGAGAATAAAATTATGATTTTATTCCTATAACATTTTAGCTTTGGCGTCAAATTAATGCTCATATTATCCAAAAGTCAAAATAAAATGAAATTTTCATTTATGGCCAATAACTTTAAGTCATTCATTGACATTACAAAATAACCATGTGAACGCACCGCAATAAATATATCACTTTATATCAGTTTTTTAACAGTCATAGAAGAAATATCGCTCTGCAAAATTGACATTATTACAAATATAAAAAAAACTTACAAGTGTCAAATAAGTTATCATTTAAATGTACCTGATTGGGTGGCGATCCTCTGAAGGCGAATTGGGACGTCATATTTCACAGTGAAACTTGCGAGTTAACTCGTAAATAAGCACGTCTCGCTAAAGTCCGCGACACAGTCCGCACACACTTCACAGTTGCATGTTGTTCAGCACTACTCCCGAGCGGGATAGAGTCGGCCGCTGTGCATCCCCGAGAGTAAGGCCGAGTGCAGGGTAGCCCGGGGTGCACTCGCGATCGCGACGGTCGACGGTAGCGAATATCGATTGAAGTGCAGACTCGGTACAGAGCGTCACAGGAGCGGAGCGAGCCGCGTGGTGCAGCGGGCGCGTGGTCGCGCGCGCGGCGGCAGTGGGTAATGCGGTAGCTGCCCGCCAGGTGATAGTAATTGGCGCCGCCGTCCCGCTCTCGCGTACCCTGTCCCACTCGCGCACACGCACGCTCGTCCTAGTGTGCGTGGTGCTCGCACACCGCTCCTTCTTTTCACGCTCGCGTCGCCGTTTGACCCCGCGCCGTCGTCGACGCTCTCGATTTTTGCGGTGCGGTGGGTGGCGCCCGCCGCAGGGGCGGCCCGCCGCGGTGGGGGCGATCAGAGGTGGGGGTAGATGCACTCCTTTCTTTTTTAAAGCTTCTCTTTCTTTTCTCGTATTTTTTATGTTAGTATTGGTACGAAGCGGTCTCTTTTATTTTATTTTATACATATATATTGTGATAATTAACAGTGACGCTGCGCACGATGAGCGAGTTTGCCGAAGCGTCGACTTAATGATAGCTTTGCATTTGATTAAAGGTAACCACGACATTTGTAATTTTTATTTTGTTACAACGTGGAACGTAGATAGGTAGGTAGTTGTCTATAGAAGTTTGCTTATAAAGTCGGTGGTTGCGGCCTGTTGTGTATTCGATAGCTTATATTACTGGGGTCGCTTTAGCGGTGGAAACATGTTAGCGGTGACAGTATTAAACGCTCTTTGAATGTGTTTCTCGTTGTGTATGTATTGCGTACAGAGCTATAAGAAGAGTTATAGTAATGACGAGACTTCTGAGGTTGCGATCAACATATATTACCTGTCATGTTTTGTAGACATTATAATACCGTATTCTAGTTTGGAGATTTTGATTGTTTACATACGATACGTGAAATTGTTATTATGCCAGTAGGTACATACGTATTAGGGATTTTTAATAGCTAAATTATTAAAAAATAAAGTGTTAATTATTGTATCTAGTTGTAGAGCCTGAATAGGATGAATTTGCAACTAAGATAGGTAGTTAAAAGAACACATCAATAGGTATTCATTATTATTATGAACAATATTCTTTTTTATAAGGAAGAATATCAAATAAATATTAAGCACACATATTTTTTGCCGAGTAATAATAGTTAATCAATTAATTCAATCTTTCAGTAATAATTAAATTGCTGTTTCAGTCTAACGTGGAGATCTGAAAATTAAGGTGGTTAATATTTGATCGCAAAAAACCGGTGGCAGAGGATAACACAGTTACAATTAAGCCATGACAATAACATCGCCAAGTATTGGAATAAAAAGCGCAACGTCCTCGATCGATCTGTTCCCCTCTTCTTTCTTATCGCGCGAATATTTCACACTGAACGCATACCGACCGAAAAAACTCACACAGATATAAAATATTCAAACGGTATAACATAAAATAAATTATCTTAGGTGAGTGTGAGAGTGTGTGCGTTGCCCCCTCCCCTGGGCGGGCCTCGAGCGAGCGACCAATTGGGGCGAGCGGCGCGCGACGCGGTTCTAAACTCAATCGGTTGTACACTGTTACCGTAGCCACACGCTTCTCTCGCCGCTTGTCGCGACCGGCCATTAGCATGCCCTGACCTTAATCCTTTAACTCATTACAGCTCACTTACACCCCTCGACACCTATCCTTCTAAATTTAATATATGCAGTGCAACTTCATTCATAGCACTCGGACAGTTCCATTCAATTTAAATTTGTTTTTCAGTTAGGTATTTTTCTTTGACGAATACGATGATTGTGGTTTTAGATAATTTAATTTGATTTACGATTTAACTAGCTTTTTTGCCCGCGACTTCGTCCGCCTTAAGTTCCGGACCCGTTCCCGTGGGAACCACATTGAATTTCGGGAAAATCTATAGCCTATGTCACTCCCTGATAATGTAGCTTTCTACTGGTGAAAGAATTTTTGAAATCGGTCCAGTAGTTTCGGAGCCTATTCAATGCAAACAAACCAACAAACAATCAAATCTTTCCTCTTTATAATATTAGTAGGTACCTATAGATAGATAATTAGACATTTTTTACAAAGGTTTAATCAATAAAGTAGAGTAAAGATCACTTCTCAAAAACCTCTAGTTTTTAATAACTCTATCTTATTTTCAGAAGAATAATTTCTATAAAAATATAATTTATAGGTTTTGCGACTCTACAATTTACATTTTTATATTTACACACAATAAAAGGCTAATAGCATAGGTAACTATTTATTAATCTGTAATAATAGTTCTATTCACCTAGTCAGACCTTCATAATATTGATCATTCCAATAGTTAAATCAACTTCTACTTACTCTAGTTCGGGAATCGTAAGTAAAAAATTATATTTGTAAACTGCTACAAATTATTTAGTTTCTGAAATTTATCTGTCGAATAATCTAAGGTTATTATACTCAGAAAAGATATCCTGTTTTCCATTATATCTATTCTCCTTTAAAGCTATCTTCTGAATTTGTTTTTTTTTTTGTAAACGAGATTTTTTTTTAAATAAAATCTTTCCTCTGAATAGAAGGAAAATGTTATCTTAAGTTTTTGTAAGTATTTTATTTATTTATTGTTATCTGCATCTATGTATTATTTTTTTAACTTTTGAAAACACAAACTCTATTGCTGAATAAGTAAGATTTTTTCGGTGATTCGGTTTTTAATATGAACGTCGTGATTATTGTCTATTTTTCTGTAGATAAGTAAACTGCAATTAAAATTATAGTTATTTTTTAAGTCCATAACAAATGTCAAAAACTATTCCACTGTTACACTATCGGCATTCTTTTGAGACACGATTGAGACACCCATTTAAAAAAAATAGCAGAATTGGGGGGCACCCCAATTCTGCTATTTTTTTTTAAGCTGAATCGCATCTGAAACGCATTGGAATCGACATTTTTGTATTCTGCTAACTCTTTGGTTGAAACGGAGCCGATACTCATTGCTTGGGCAGCCGGAACGCTTTGGTTGTAGTAATCCGCTATTGAACACAGAACGGTTTGTAGTCCGTTCAACTGTCATTTGGTATTCTGCAAATTTTTTGACAGTTGAGACGGCTAAAACGCTAAGGCTCTGCGTTGGTTGAACTGTCAAAAGTTGCGGTTTTGCATCGGCAGTGAAAGAGTGACTTTTGTAACCAACCGTTTGCGTTTCAGCTGTAAACATAATGTTAATGGAATACCGTTTTGGTTTACAACCGCAAATGCAACCAAGCCGAAACGCTGCCGATCTGTTTTGGTTAATAAATAGCAGAATTGGGGGGCAGAGTCGATATTTTTGGTGTTTCTATAACTAACATAGCTTTAAGTATGACTTGTAGGTAATACGTTATTGAATACAGCGTGAATAACATAGTTGATTTTTCCTACTTTGCCGTATACAAGACTGCGGGTTTTTTTGCAGATTATGGGTGTAGGCCATGTGTAGGCAGATCTGGGGGCACTAGGAGCCAAGCGGAGCGCAATGGCACTACCTACCTTTTCTCGAAACGTTTTGTCGTTATTAATACAATACTTAGGTACTACTTTTATTTGCAATAAGTATAAATGATTGTGAGTGAAAACTAAAAAAATATGACGAAAACCTTTGAGTTAGCGGTAGAAATTTTGGTTGATATTGGTATTCAACCCTGTTTGAACCTAAATTGATCGGCGCCAATTGAACCTTCTGCGTTCATGGATTGAAGGTTGATGTCAACCAGCCAATACCATACGATTGATTCGTATCAATTCAATTGATCATCAAGCGATATTGATTGAGGATCTATTGGTTACATCATTTTGCATGGCTCTATCTCGACGTTTTATCTCGATATTATTTTGCATCGGCTCTACATTGCTTCGGAATACTGGAGACACTTGGAAACTGCTTTCTCAGATATTTGAATCTCTAACAATGTAGGTAATGTCTGTACCCATAGGTAGATCTATAGCTCTACATTAAAGTAGGTAGGTACAGTTATTGTAATCGTTTAGACACATATTTTTATGCTACAAGAGAATATGTAGAGTGAAAAGCAGTAATTTATTAAAAGTATGGATTTGAAAAACTAGCTCATTTGTTTAGATAAAAACGAAAAGAGAAGGATGACTGTTTTTTTATTTTTTTAAGTAAGAGGTTGGCAGACGAGCATGTGAGTCACGATGTTAAAGGATCACCGCCACCCATCTTTGTACGGGACACCTTTTAATTGATTGAAAAAAATTGTTATATCGATTCTCTCATTTAATGATTTTTTTCACTGAGAATTTAGTTTAAATAATACAAAGTAAATGATAATGATATCGATCCCCGGAGTATGCGTCCGCCGTAGGTATATGCACAAAATTGTAATAAAGTAAAAATATATTAAAATGGTAAACTGTCATTATACGCGGTGAACTTAGTTGTATCAGAATGCACGGTTGGATCGTACACTTTTTGTCTCTGTTTTTTATATAAGACAGGTTATCTCTACAATTTCCAAAAACAAGCGAATACCATAGTAAGTAAAAATGCTCGCTTTTTATCTATAGAAGTTTATACTAGTCGCCAACACGACTGACACGTAAGACGAAGTTCTAAACTCATATGTAGGTACTTATAGTGCATAACGCCAATCGATTTTCAATTTGTTTCATAAACCGTAAGGGCGTTTTTCCACTACTCCGGTATCCGATTTTTATCGTTCCGGTAATTGCCGGTCCGATGTAGAAATTCATACTTTAGTATACGCGCTTCTCCACTACTCCGGAATCCGGTTTTATGTCTAAGTCCAAATTTTGGCGCGTACCTACCATTAGGACCTGCCTTTTATTAGGCATCTAATAGGTATAAAATTCGGAAAAATAGAAAATTGGGTGTGTGATTATTACATGAACAATAGAATTGTTGTAGTCTCCCATAGGGCACTCTATATAAGAGGCGTGCCTTGTCTCGTGGCCGCATTATCGATGCACGCTTCATCTGCCCGCCTATTGTTTGAAATTTTACGCTTTGGTGATTTTGCGCGCTCTGTACTAAATGATCTGTAAAAACCATTTATTTTACTTGCCTGTACAATGTTAAAATTTTATATGAAATTGAAATTAATATTTTATTATGATCTTATAGGTACTAGGTAGGTATCTAGGTAGGTCTTATAGGTATAAGACCTACCTACTTACTGTACTTATTTCAACGAATTGATAATTTACATTATTAATGTCAATCGAAACGTTTTTTTTTTTAACGAAACGTAGAGATGCTAAACCTGCATAAAGGTTATTTGACAATTTTATGTACATTAATGTATTCGTTGGTACAGATGATTTTATTAGCAATTATAGATGATAATATTATTATATAATAACAATCATCATATTATTTTAGTTATCTAAACATTTTAGTTAACAATTAGTTTGTTAGCAAAAAGCAAAATGCGAAAGAGAACAAGTCACCATTAGGTACTCCGAACAAAGACATTCAAAACATATTCATAGACCGTCAAAGGCTTATTAAATACCTACGCCATCGTCCCAAATTCTAATCTGCATTATCAGCTACCACACATTTAATCAGGGAAATATCTGCATTGTTTTATAGATTAATTTTGTTAATACTGAAAATGATATACTTCTTTTTATTAACTTTTTATCCAACATTAGATGTTTAATGCTATATAGGTATCTTTTTAAAAATTATCATTGCAAATAGTTACGTATGTACGTAAATTTTAATGATCAACTAAAAGTATTTTCAAATAAGGTTATATACGCAGTTCAAAAATTTAGACGAAATAATGAAATGAAAGGGCCATAAAAATATTATCGAATCATCATAGGTATAATTTAGATAAATCAATGAGTTTAAAAAACTAAGCCCGTTTTCGCCAATCCCTAGCGTAGATATTCCTAGATTAAACCTACGTTACCGACGTTTGTGAAAACGTTCATAAGTCTATGAGTGAGTAGGTACCTATGTGGAAACATCATCAAGCAGCAAATCAAAATAAAAATCTGAATACGCATCGGCATCTTAAAAGGCGTGCGCGCAAGGAAATAAAAAGAAAGCGAACGTTATTTGTTTGAGCGTTATTTGTTTTAGTCAAATGACTTTCTTAGGTCGCCGTCTCATACATATCAAGTTCGTGGAAGACGGTCTTTATTAGCGCCTCTGTACCTAACTGTTCAAAGACACAACGCATTTAAATATCACACTAAAAGCGTCGATCTACATACGTCCTACCGAGCAAATCCTAAAAGTGATTTATACCGAGACCCTATTCGATTGAAGTAGATTACAAATAATGAATAAAATTGCATACGAAATGAGTAGATGGAGAGTCCGTGGGTGTACCGTTGTTTGAGCGGGGTGCGGGAGTCGGAGTGCAGGCGGGATTATTGCCGGTAAATACTTGGTATAGATACCTCGGCCGATATGCTCGTGTGAATACGCCAAACTTCATTCGCGCTTTTAATCTAAATTGCGGGTGCCGGGTACATCCGATGTCTCGTGCCGTCTGGCATTAGCGGTATTACCAAGTCATAATCGTGAATCTTGGGAAACTAGCTTGCAGACGACGTTTAGAATTGTTTTTTTTAATGTTACTTATACCTATAGCGCGGATTGTTCTCATTATATGTTGTACAACTACTGAAACTTGTTGAATTTATACATAATAGGATAAACAGAAATAGTAAATAAGTTTATTTCTAGTGGCCATAATACGTCGTTGTATAATAAATTTGTAGAATTACATAAAAAACTAAGAAATCTTCGTTTTACTTTTTTTTTTTAAACGAATTAGGTAATGAATGAAAAAAAATTACTACAGCGTTCAGAGACTAGGCCTTAGAAGGCACTTTCTATGGTTCTTACGATCATTCCTTTTTATGCATATTAATTTATGTATTTTTTTGTGTAAAGCAACCATTTCAGTATCAAATGCTTCCAAATGAATTTACGATAAAAACGACAAGTTTGTACAAGTGTCAAATTGATTTTGCTATCAGTTCTCCAACACCGATCTATTTTTGTAGATACACGCGACCACTCTGTGAATATGGTTAACAATTGTTTTGCTCGTATTGATTGAGTGTCGCACAGCAATCCATTTTTGTACAAACTTTAGAACATTGATAAAATATTCAATAGTTTTCAGCACTGGCATTTTAAACTAATCCCGAGCTTTAAAATGGGTTTAAATACGAGTTACGAGTACATCATTAGTTATGTAAGGCCATTATAGGTGATCTTTTTTTAACCTTTTAAGTTTGACGTGCGTTTTCTCTGTTAGTGCATCGTAGCTCCTAAATGAATGATTTTGAATAACTTTTGTTTGTTTAAAAATATTTTTGATAATTCCAAGTTGGACCTATAAAGAAGGAAAAAACGCTTTAACGATTGCGGTGCGGCAGGTACGTTTCAAAACGGTACTGGGTGATCGGGACCGCAGCGTAGTTCAAATAGCTCGTGATGTGACCTTCCGAAAGACACATGCTGATGAGCGAGCAATCTACTCTCTGCCGGGCTAACATGAGATACGCGACAAAATTTTCTCGCTCCGCTCTGCCAATAGCGTATATCGGCTATGTCTACAGTAGACAAAACAGGCATTGCTATTAGCGGAGAAGCTTTGTCGCGTGCGAGAAACTATCTCGAGTGTGAGCATGTTAGGCCCGCAGGATGAGTTTTGGTTCTTAGTTATCTATCAATATATTCTATGAACGTCCGGTTCTCGTAAAATGTGTGTCCTCTTCTTTAATTTAAGAGCCCCGCTTTTGTCGGTATAGCTCTCCATTTTCCTCTCTCTTGCGCCAGCTCCTTCACCTCTCTATAGGACACGATGTCTGTCTTTTTCCATTACTTGATCCATGTAAAATTGTTAAGGGACGTAGGGCACAGCTGATAATCCGCTCAAATCGGAGCAGCCCGTCTGGGGAAGGACCTCCACCTTACAGAAGATCGCGGCCAAATAGCATTGGTCTCGGCCATGTTGTGTTCCTACGGTGAGTAAGGTCTCTAGAGCTCCATTTGGGCGAGTTGGGAGGGTTGGCAACGCGTGACTCGCGTGAGTGATACCCCCGGTATTGCAAGGCTACGGCTTGACGGCTTACCATCAGGCCGACCGTATGCTTGTTTGCCACCTTTGTGTGTTTCTCGGCTTTCTGATAAACTCATCGTGTCTTATATCCCACTAGTTTTCCTCTTCTGGTTTCTATTTCTATCATCAGAGTTCTCTATATTACGTTTGTGACCTTATTAAATTTTGCTTAAATTATTAGACATTTTTTATGATGGACGGCAATCTAATAAGCGAGCGTACCACTTGATGGAAAGTGGTTATCGCCGTTTATCGCATTAGTAACAGTAGGAGCGCTACCAATGCGCTGCCCGCTACAAAGCAAAGAACACAGAGCACTACACGATGAGAATGGGAGAAAAGGGGTAGGAAAGTTGAGCTTCCGGATCTGTCAATCACCGAACGAAACGCATGGCTGCTTCACGCCGATATTCTGTGAGAGGGGTGGTCCTTCCCTTGTTGAACTTATTTATTTTAAAATCGTAATTAATGTTTGGATTATTTCATTGAAGCCTATAGGCATGTAACGGACTAACGGTGTGATTTTGTTTGCGTAGAACACAACATGTTTTGAAATTTCCACTGGGAAGCGGTACCTCTGTACAAAGTTACGATCAAGAGGACCTCTACAAAGTTTCAGTTTTTTAGATGGTTAGAGTAGGGTTTGGGTCGAGTATTGATGAGTCAGCCAATCAGAAATTTTATTTTTATTATATATTAATATTATTGATAAAGAATACTGATATTCTTTGTCAAAAATATTAATATGGGAATATCTGTATATGCCTTGGCAAGTGAATAGGTTTGATAATAATAGTCCTAATATTCATCAAGGACATGGAATGAGATAAAATAGAATGTGTTACGGTTTTTCTACGACATTCTCCAGTATCTAATTGAAGAAGATAGACACAAAATGATTCGTAGGAATGATGTACAAACGTTCTGCAAGAGAGGACAAGTAAAAACAGTTCATGACAAAAGAATAGTGATAACTAGAAATGAATACGGCCGGGTGGAGTACTTCCGTAGCAGAGTGGGCAGCGAACATCACGGGCGGGAGGTACACAGAGCACGAGATGATTAGAAAAGGCACATATTAATCTTTTGTGTGGAGAGCTTGATGTGCTGGTTGTGAAAAGCACTCTAAAGTAAAGCGCTGCTTTATTGTTTCAAAAGGAAAGAAAATCAGCTTACAGTTATGAAAAAATCTATATATCATTTCTAAATATATTTTTATTTCAATTACGCGACATAAACTGGTTTCACAATCAAAGACAATGTTCATAATGTCATAATAAGTTGCAAATAACCCGAATATCAGATAAATAAATTTTGGATAAATTACACAAAACTTGTCTAATTATTTGATAGAATGGTTTGTCTAGAACTCATTTTTTGACATAAATAAAGCAATTATTTTAGTACGAAATAAAACTGAAATGAAATCGTTTATTCAGAGACTAGGCCTTTACAGGCACATTTAGATTATACGTACAATTGTTTCGTACGTTTAATTGTTCCAAAATAAAAATGCCACATCTAATAGATACTATGTGTGTGGTTGTTTGCCACTCGCCGACTGTACTGTTTGTGGATACGGTGGCACGGTTTAACAGGGTAGAGGGTTGGTCATTTAGTGGAAGACCTCCCCACCTCCTCTACCTTGTCTGCTGCACAGACTGATTAAACGATCCGCTGCTGTCTGTCTCTAAAGTTGTTTGTTTTGCTCTATCATCGATACCACTTTGATAGTATTTAGTTGATTTACTGAGCTAGTAATGGAACCTAGAGTTATTGCTATGAAATTGTAAAGTTTTATATATAGATTAAGCAATTGAACCTAAGTAATTGGTTCGGTGTGTGCAAATATAGGTCGAATGTATTTGCTGATAGCATATTGATTCTTATTAGATAAATGAAAAATAAATAATTCAAGTGCCCTTTTGCAAACCTATTTCCTTCTCAGATGCTGAGGACCCTTCAGTGATAAAACGCATTACAAACGGCTAAGACACTACAACAGTAAAATATCGATCGCCTTCAGTTTGTATGAACTAAGTTTGTTAAGTTTGTATTACAAACGGCTAAAATAATGACTGTAATATTTCCATTTGCTTACGATAGGTGTGGAAATTAGTTGTTAACATACCGAGCGATGCAAAGCTATCAAAGACAACGCATCCCAGATTGTTGTAGTCGCATGTTATATCGCATATTTCGGAGACCATAGTACGAAATAGTATGTAATGTGCAATTGACATCGAATTGAACGACATCATTTGGTAAGCATAATTGAACTACTGCAAGTACGCGCGTAGGTGCGTCTACACGCAACATGCAGCGTGATGCGTGGCTGTGTGTTAATCGCCTATGGTGCCATTAAAGTAAAGGTGATAACACATTGGCTTGATTAGTGTTGGCATGTACACGTTTACCACCTTTTAAAGCAACGCCATGTCCATAGAATTCTCCATACAACACGTGATATGTGCATTCTATAGATTGAGCTTTCAGTGAATCGCCAATTAATTTTATAGCAGTAATTAACGCTACTTAACGCCTTTAAGTTTTTGTCATTCTTTGTTAATTATTGTGTTTCTATAAATACGTAGGTATTATAGGGTTCAGTACTCAATAAAATTACTAAATCTACATGTAGATATAGATTTTTTTTTTATCTTATGATCGTTAAAAATGGTATTTGGACAATTCACTGTAAACTGGCGAACCCTAACCAATATTAACGGATTTAGTATTGGGATAATGCAAATATGAAATTGAGCTAAAACGTATAATCAGTGGTTTAAGTTCTTTATTTCTTAGTGCCTGTTTTCACCAACACGCCTCCTAGCGTAGGAATAACCTTATGTTATACGAATTGTTCCAGTTACTGTCCGGGATGTCTTTGGTATAGTGTCGGGTTAGCGTGACTCTTGGGTCCCTAACTTGCTGCAGATAGGTTTGGTGAGTGAGGCATAAAGCTGCCCGTAGAACCTCTCGACTTCTTTCAACACCTCTGCCGTCGTTGACGCGTCCTCCTCTTCAAATTGGACAACCAACTTAACTGCGCTCGCCAACCCGCCTGCCAAGCTGGCGAGTATTAGCCAACATTTTGAACCTTATTCTATGTCTTTTTGACAGGACTACGTGGTTCGCTGTTTCAGATGGACAATTTCATAGTAGACCCGAAGATTTTAATATGAACGCCTACAAACCTCTATGAGCAAAAAAAGTGTTAGCCACCCGATAGAGAGATCGTGAGAGTTTAGAATAGTATTTATAAATATCCTTTAAAATCTGGAATACAAAATTTTTGCACCGGAGCCTGGGTTTGTTTTGGAAAATGCTTTTCCTTATATCGCTTAGTGAGCGATGGATTCAAACTCGTTCAATGTTATAAAGGCCTATCCATTAAAAACTATTGTAGCTACATTATTATTATAATAAAATAATCTGATTTACATTAGTATGGTGAAGCCTGCCCAAAATTATACAGTAAAATTTAAACGGCTTGCGTCGGATTAATAACGATGCAAATATTCATAATTTCATAGATGGCAATTCAAATGAGTATTTTGTTTGTTTTGGGTCAGCCCGCCGACCTGTGCCCGCAACAACCTTTATTTAAAACACCGGACAGAATGTAGTGCATCGTTATTTAGTGTAAAACTGAATATAATTAAAACTGATTCACGGCAATATTATTTTATGTGGCTCAAATTTCAATCAAGAAATTACGGGTGGAATACACTGAGGACAGGTGTGCGCGGAAATTTTGGTAAACATCAGCGTTTGTATGTCGGCTGACATTGACACTGTAACTTTGTATATAATATGACGTATTGATTAGAAGAAAAAAAAAACTACTTTATAGGGTAAAATTAAAGTCAAACTAATAATACATTAAAATTTAACTAAAAACTTAAAACTAATATTAAAAATTTAAATGGCATATTTGTATTAGGATTCCGTACCTTGAAAGGAAAAACGGACATATTTTATTGTAGTGATCGATGAATGTGATAGACATTTCGAAAGTGTACCGTATTTGTATATCATGGTAAGGTTTTAGTTTATACTAACGGGGGTAACCAGATATAAGGCGCCTGGTTTGCACCACCAAAAATTCTTCCACCGCACCGGGTCTAATTAACCTGGCAGCGCAGGAGTCAGTATGAATTCACATGAAAAGTGTGTAGTGAATTCTACTAATATTATAAAGGCGAAAGTATGTGAGGATGTATGTCTGGATGTATGGATGTCTTTCACGTAAAAACTACTGAACGGATTTTAATGAAATTTGGTATACGGGTAGACTATAACCTGGAATAACACATAGGGTACTTTTTATCCCGAAATTCCCACGGGAACGGGAATAATAGGACTCCTGTGTATAAATAAATTCACTCAAACGAAGTTGCGTGGCTTTCACTAGTGTCTAAATATGCGAAATAAATTAGTGACAATCGATAAATATACAAACTCGTTTGACCTTTTGTCTACTAGTTCGTTGACTAGCCAAATAATAATGAAAACCTAATTTACAATTAACATTACATTGTATTTAGCTAATAGCTAACTATACTGAATATTTTGTCACACCTGTAAACTTTATGAGAAATCATCTCAGCGGCAAATCAGCGGGTTTAAGAATTGAAAACTGAAAAAAGAAATGAATTTATAAAAGTATGAAAGTAGGTGAAAATTTCTGGAAAACGCTTATTTTGCGAGTAAAACAATGTGCATTAGCTAATGTTAAAATTTTTTTAAAAAAATGTTCAAATTCAAATTCAAATTTAAATATTTTTTTTCAAATACGCCTAATATAAACTCTTTCGAATCATATCGATGTATGTCATATCATAATACCTACTAGGTACTTTATTCTTGAATTTGTCTATTGACTTGAAATCTTGAAAGTAAATGTGTAAGAGGGAGAGGAGTTAGAATATTATTAAGGTATTTTATTAATTTTATGGTAAGTAAATGATACTCCACAAAATAAAGTCACTGATTCGTGACTTACTTTGAGTGGGGTCTCAAGTTCAAGAGTACTTCCCGTTTCAAACAATATACCCATTGTTACAATTTCGATACAATTAAGGCCACCTAAATTTTCAAATAATGATAATAATTATATTGTAGCTATAACGTTTTAATCACTTGTGTTACCATAAAAGTTCTTGACATATTACCTTTAAAGAAGGTTTCCTGCGAGAGAGAACCTTGAAAACATAATGACAACACAAAAGTCCCATTTATATTGCTCGTTATAATAGTTATAAATTAATAAAAATTTCCGTTTTTTTTTCTCGGAACACACTTAATTCTTTCAAACTATTAGCGTTCTAAATCCAGCTTATCTTTATGTTGTTGAATGAGAAATCGTAAATTAAGGTTTAAATAAAAGATGTCTTGTAAACAACAAACCTTCTGCTAAAAGCGGCAATAAATTGTCGAAACAGTTTTTTTCTCAATTTTTTTCAGTTTGACGGTTTATCACTTTCTGCCCGGCTATCCTGCCCATCCTTTTTTTAACAGATTTTAATCAATAGGACACATTTGGGGTCATTTTGTGAATTACACATTGTGACAATAGGTAGGTACCTACTATTTTAGTTTTACGACTGCGAAGTTAAATATTTCTATTAAGTAATAAAAATTGATTAATCTGAATGTAGGCTTAAGTTTATCAACATTGTCCGTTTTCTAATCAATTAATATTACTGGTATCCGAACTTTATATAAAAATCTGCGATTCTACAATTTTCACCATCAACAAATTATAATTTTAATAAACTGGCAGAACAACTGTGTTATTTTAACGTTTCGTTGGATGGAAATGAACGAAATAAATTGTATTATATTTTATTTCGTCGTGACCATAAAGCCCAAAACAATTATACGCTTGCTATGGCAGATAAGGGCCTATAATGCGATAATTATTATTTAAATGTTCCTTTTCAGCACAAGAATCATAGGAATCTTAATTGAGAGCCAGCACAATGTATTACCCACTGCACATTATTTATTGTTGCAAAACGCAATAAATATGGAAATTGGAGACGATAACTATTGTATCTTTCCTATAATTTTATTTTACTTAGTACCTACAAAGTTCTTTTTGATCATCATAAAGTTATGTCGTTTAGCATAGGGGTTTTGGCGATTACTCTTAATAGTTAACCTATGAAGCGTAAACTATTAACACAGATAGTAAAACAGATATTTTTATTACGACATACGTATTTTATGAAAATATCTTTGATGTGGTGATTTCCTCACTATGTTTTCATTCACCGCTAGCACCTTATAGTTAAATGCGTATTTTTACATACGTTTAATCTTCTAAACTCGAAAATCGGAAAAACACGTTTTTAGGGCGCGTCTTGACAACGCGAAAATTTTCTTGCGACCGCATGGGATCTTTTCGCGTCGGAGTCGTATAAACGCGCCCTTATTGTGTATGTATGTACTCAGGTTCATATTTTTGCTTCATAAACATACGCTATCACAGCTCTTTTGTCACTCCACAAATTTGAATTAATCTAAAGTTCACTCATCTATTTGTGTCAAAGTTGCAGACTGCCCTAAATACATAACATAGTAGCAGGAGAGGGAAATAGAATATTTATTTGCGGAAACCTTTTGCATACTTTTTAAACTAAAACTTTCTGAATTTGTTCCAGCGGAGTCCCGTGATTTAAAAGCAAGTGCTTCTTCTTCTTGTGTCGTATTCCTCTTCCTCCACGAATCATTTTTAGAATCGCTCTCTATCTCTTTCGGTTCTCTGCAGAACGCATTGCGTCGGGAAAGTTGGTATTAATTCATTCCATCTGGTCTGTCCAGCATGAGGCATCTTCGTCTCTGTAAAAGACAAAGAGGAAGATGCCACTGCCACATGGATCTTTCCCGCCACTAGAGGCCTTTCCAGAACTGAGAACAAGTGAGACAATTTCAGCTATTGGTCTGCCTATTTCATCGTGATTCTCTCATCTGTGATTTCTAAGCTTCTATTTACTTTTCAAAGGCTGGCTGAGTAGAAGATTTTTCTTTTTTTTATAGCGGGTTACGGTAAAAATATTAGTTATGGTTCCTAACAGATACGTTATTTAGCAAGTACGTGCTGTACTTATCAATTATTATTATTTACATTAATATTCAGATCACATTATTGAACTGTCGAAAAACAATGACATTGCTTTACAACAACAACTCGATGTTAAACAGTTTGGCCCACTATTAATGACGAAAGACACATTCATAAAACTAAATAGATACCATCCATTTGTATTTTTGCGGAGTTTTGCCAATACTCCCCACGCACGTTTGGCAGGCGGTTTGGCGAGCGCAGTTGCGAACGACGAACGCTTGCCTTGCCTATTCTTTACTATTATTACCAACTATTTATTATTCTGTGCTATTACTAGTCGTCTTTTACGTTACCCATGGGATAAAAGGGGAGGCCTATGTCCAGCGTGGACTTCTTGTGGCTGAGATGATGATAATGATTTGTACCTATTTGAAAACTTAAGTCACTACACATTTCCATCACTATTATGTATCCTGATTAACTCACCATATGATATACTCACCATATTTACCTACCGTGAATTTGTTCAAAAACATTTTAGACTTAATGACACATGAAATTATGACTACCACTGTTACTTTTTTGAAGAAGTGAAACAGTTACTTTTTTTTTAAATACGGTATTTTAATAACAGTAGTGACAGCGACCACACGTTGTCAATAAGATGGCGTTGTGTGTTTCGTCTAAGATTGTTTATATCTCTTGTTTTCTTCTTTAGTGATGACCGCCATCGTCATATTTGTGTCATTAAATTTAAAAATGGTTTTGAGCAAATCAACGTTTGCGATTGAAAATTTTAGACCTTGACCTTGTCAAGCGAATTACACTTGCGGCATCTATTTGTGTTTAAGTTTGTGCCAAAAACATTCACATAATCGAACATCAACTTTATGAATATTAATTTGTATTGGAATTACTAATTTATACAACAACAATGAACCGATAAAGGTTAAATATTCGACCGTAGTTTACAGTGTGCTGTGTTTACAGTTGAATTGTTGTAAACGATTATGATTTTTGGTTAACTTTATACCAAACACAAGTTATTTCAATTAGATTGTCTAATAACACGATAGAGTAGTGAGAACTGATAGAGAACTTTGATGAAAGAAATAAAATTTAGAAGAGGGTAACTGGTGGGACATTTTTTAAGAGACAACGACTTTTCAGAAACATCTCAGAAGGACAAATAGAAGGTAGAAAAGAAATTGGAAGGCCGAGAAGAGCTAATATGGACCAAGTGAAGGAAAAAGCAGGCGTTGTGTTTTATGGAGAGGTGAAGTGTCTGGCACAGGACAGAGAGAGGTGGAGGTTGCAAAATCGACAAGAGTTCGGCTCTCCAAAAAAAAAAATGAATCATTTCTGTGTTGTCAATAACGCCTTAAGGCTGATTCGAACACAACAGTACCGGCACAGTGCCGAAACATGCCATCAGCAAGGTATCCATCATTATCAGTGAAAAATTATATTTTAGCATACATTTTTGGACGTACGTACTCGTCAGTGACAATAACTTTCAGCGCAGCACTGATAGCACCGAACGTTACTGTCACTGACGATTACGGATAACGTCAATTCAATTCATTTATTTTGATAGATAATTTGTTCTATATTTCGCCAATTGACGTGCAAAAGCGCGTCGTAAAACGCAATGTAGCCGCTTGCATCCAACCAACCATCAAGTACGTAGCCCTTTCAACCAACGAAGGCGCGTCAGTGTAAATTACGCTCAAGTCTAATGTTGGTTAATAGACAATGAAAATGTAAAGACGAAGTAGATCGAAGAGCCCGTCCGCACTCTCATTCTCACTTAACTTCGCAAGAGTGTAGAGCCCGTTTTTTAAATCTAAATGCAAAAAAGAAACAATGATTGTGACACGAGGCGACTGCCGCCTGATTTCATGCAATTAATGTGCAGTTTTTTACGATGTAGGTATAAAAAAATACATATGTTATAAAAAAATGTTGAGATTTTTGAGACGTCACCTCTTATCGAGATGATCTACTAAAACCATAAATTTTATACGCGTTAATGTATATTTGAGGAGACTGATAGGCTATCTAACATCACAATACTCTCATAAGCCTAAATTCAGGGCGGAAATCCAGGGCACTACAAATTCAAATTCTAAACTGATTTTTTTATATACCTATCTGGAATTAGACTGTCCTTTCCTTTCAGTTATGGAAATAGTTGCGAAATGGGTTAATTTAATTTTAGTGGCCTACTTTCTTGCGATGCTTGCGCTAAAACCGAATAATGTTGTCTGATAGTTTTCCCATTATATTTAGTTGCCAATGTGTAAATTATTTTACAACATTAATAATAATATGATCTTTTAACGAAAATTTATAAAAGTTTTGATGGAGTTTTTAAATTAATGTGCTCTAAATTATATATGTATAGGGACAATTCATACAGACTGAGCTAGCCCCAAAGTAAGTTCGAAACTTGTGTTATGGGATACTAACTCAACGATATTATATTTTATAACAAATACATATATAGATAGACATCCAAGACCCGAGGCCAATCAGAAAAAGTTAGTTTTTCATCATGACCGACCTCCTGGGTGGCGGTCTGGCGTGGTAACCACTACGCCACGGAGGTCGTCACGTTATATTAGTTGTATCTAAATTCCAGACTGTACAAAACTCTACGCAGTCGCAGTGTTTGTCCTTGTCTGATTACTGGAACCATTTTAAAAACTGCTAATTTCGCATTTTTGATGTATTGTTTTTTTTCGACATTGATTACTCTTAATCAAAAACTATTTACGCCATTGACAAAACAAAACGCTTAGAAACATCTGATTTGTACCAAGCCTATCATCAATATAAAAAAATAGTAAATACTGTCCATAATGATATTAAGGCATCTAATCTCAATTGATGAGATGTAATAAAATAAAATACATTGCTGCTGGTTAAGTTAGAAAATATAAAAAAGCTCCCTAAAATGAAGCATACAGTGCCATATGAAACAGTATTACAAGTTACTAACGTACACTACTATTAAATGTCATCCGGGCACAATCTTATCTAGAGGAACAGTCAAGTGTTCCCGACCTCCGGTTTATTGGTCGTCGTTTATTATCAAGATAACTTATCTTTGAGGAGCCAATTAAATTTGAAAACAAAGGTAACATAATAAGGCGCCAGAGTCAACTCGGTGCGCGGCGGAGCGGTGCGGGGCGGCGGGAGGGGGTCACTGGCACTGCCGACTTGCGTAGGCGCAACTCCTTTGTCGCTCAAAGGATTCATACGACAATTTAGTATAGAGAAGGATTATCGTTTTCGACAAGAGTCCCATGTTGATATGGAACTTGAAAATGGATTTTCCATGTTGATTTTATAATAAAAAGAGTATGGCAATTGTATCATAACTTTAAAAAAAAGGTGACTAAAGGCATACCTATTGGATCTGTATGTACATTCTAAACCAATTGCAAATTATACTCTTATATAAAGATAGTTATTTAAGTATATTATACATTTCAATTCTAATCGTGTACTAAAAATATTTCTAAAAAAGGTAAAAAATAATAATAATAATAATGAAATAGTAATAAATTTATAGCCAACTAAAAATGAGAAGCCACGAATCCGTCTCCATACATTGTTGCATGGTACCAGTACCTCAATCTTCCCACTTTATTACCCTTATTTCTTCTGAAGGTAGGCACAAAGAACTGTGTTTATAGCTAATGATACTTAGGTGTGTATTTTAACACAAAACCCAAACGTCCAAAAGGTATAAGTAAAAAATACTACACGATCGACTGCTGTACTTTAGTACGGGATTCTCTAAGGTGGCGCCTATTTTTTGTTAGAATTTTTTCGTCGCATATTAAACTGGGAGTCGGCTATAATAAAATGGCAACAGTAAGAAATTTAACAGCCACTTTGGGCAAATATAATGGCTGCATATTTACGTGGGTGGAATCCATCTGATTTATAAGATGTTTACCTACATAAACATTTTAAATATTATTATATTGTTTGTATTCGAAATTAATTTAAATAATTTTATTATTCATCTAAGATATCGTGACCGTTTCTTCTGGTGTTAGAGCTTGACGTAAAATGTAAAATAAAATATCAAAATAGGATAGGATAATTTTTTTTTTCAATTTTTTATGTAGCTGCTATATAAAATAACTTTAGTACTTAATACACAATAAATCAAAAACACAATTCACATAAAAAAGTAAAACAAAAAAATAAAGAGAAATGAAAATTAGGGCAACAAGTCAAACTTTTCTGTGACTTACTTAACCGCGTCACGCGACGCAAATGACATCGAAACATAATGTCACAGGAAAATAGGGTAGTTGAGAACTCGAATTGAAATTATTGTCATTGACTGCCAACAGTAACGGAATGGAAAAACGCAAATTAATAAACATTATAAGAAACATAAATAAGTCGGATCATTAAACAACATGCTATTATGGCTAAAAGGCACGTAACAGCTTTCTACGACCTCTATCTGCCTCCAACAAAGACCAATTCATCTAGTGACGAACGACAAAGTACCATTTTAAGATTAACTCCATCAATTTAAGATAACCATGCTCCTACTGTTCACTTGTGTGGCCTTAAAAAAAGAAATCATGAGATCAATGAAGACTACTTTATGCGGGTTTATCTAAAAATAACTGATTGTTGTAATTTCTTGTTGATAGCATAGCATATATTTTAAAAAAATATATTAAAATCTTCTTGTTTTTTTTTTTATACACAATTCACACCGCACTACCTGGTCCCAAAGTAAGCTACACTTATCCTACTTGTGTTATGCACCAAACAACGGATACTAAAACACCCAGACTAGACAGACATAAACTGTAAACAGAGATAAACGCTAATAATACCATTACTTAAATGTTTGCCTTGCCTCGTATGAGTATCGAATTCGCTGCCTCTGGTGATGAAGTTAAGGTCACTAGAAACGTGCCAACGGTCTGTCTAAATTTATACTTTGTAATATAATTTTATCTCATTTTTCTCATGCGACACAAGTCGCATACGAACTATGTTATGTATTGTCATAATAGTATTTTTCGAGAGCGGTAGAGCTATTATTTAGGAATTGGATTTGCATGGCCGAGGTACTACTCTCTCATTAAAGGCGTACAGTGTACGTTAAGAGATGAGGAGGAATATTTATCTATGTCCATCTTTTTCGCTTCTTTAAGTGGACAATGAATCCTGTTACTGAATATTAGCTGGTGAGGTGAATGGACTATAAATGACAATTTATCATCAAGTGAAACAAAGAACAAATATGTATTAAGAAACTTTCTAGTTTCTAGGGCATCTTCCATAAACAAAATATGTCCGTGTGAGCAATAAAAACGCAGAAGCAGAGCTAACGAACGATCTTGATTAGCGTACACAGTATACCTTAGTGTCGATGCTCCATTAGTGAAAGAGTACTTGTCACGATTCCGACTCGCACGGCTTTTATTATTTATTTCCACTTTCAAAACCGCCATTCAGCTGTACACAAACAAAATGAACGTTTATGCATTAAATGAATAGGCGAGTGAGATTTTTTAGACGGTAACAACGATGACTGAGATGTACTTACGTACCTTAATAATATTTGGTAAAGCTTTTAGACGTGTCGCATGGACAACGACCGATGGCGCGGTACGTGTCGGCACCTTTTTTAATTGCGTGAAATTTATTTGTTTTTATTATGTACCAATAATATTTGATCTAAGAATGTGATGATTTTAATGTAGAAACGGGTTCTTTTTTTATAAATATTTTGTACTTGCACCAATTTGAATTTTGTGATAGCTTACAATAAGGACAGGTCGGAAGTAATTAATTGTTCTATGCAATCGAACTACCCCCATACCCTACCCCAATCCCCTACCCCCAATCCCCAATCCTCGAAATCGCAGACACTAACATGTAATTATAATTTTAACCTAAATAGTCCAGAAATTTATTCAATTCAGGGTCACCTTACTTTAAACTTCCAATTAGGTTCAAGATTTACTTCTACCTCTTCGAAAATGGTCTTCAATCCACATGGTGATTGACATTGATCTCTGGGTAGCTAGAACATCCGTCACTGTCTATCAGTAACCGCAGCCAGCCATTGTGATTTGATCATGCTTAATTTATCACATAAAACTATGCAAAACATCAATAATGAAAAACTAATGAGTTAAAGTATAATTTCGTTTTATTTGGAACATTTAATTTCTTTCATAACTACAAAAAAAAGTTTGAAATAACACAGAGGTGTTAAATGATAATCAATTAAGTACCTACCTATAATAAATATCATATTACTATAGGTTCGTCACGACTTAATAATATTATTTTAAACCTTAAATCCTTTTGATTCTATTTAACAAACACAATCAAATATATCTAAAAGATAAAACAATAAATTAGGTCTAAAACGGGGGCCATAATGAAAATTTTTATTTTCAACTTTTTGGCGTTTTTGAAGACAATGCCGCCAAAACTGTTTAATTTACATCCGAAACAGCGAAACAAAAAGCTTAAAGCGGTGACATGTGCCGACACACCAAAAGCCTAGAGTTGTTGAGAGTGCGCCGACGACGCAAAAAAAGGATGAATCGTTAGGAGGCGCCACACGAGACCCCATTTAAAAGTATGAGAATATTTTCACAAAAAGCCTCACATTCAACTCCCAGCACATTCATTTTATGAGAACAATGAGTGATTTTTGTATTTTTCTTTAATTCTATGTCGATTTTATCCGCGACTGCGCGGAGGCGAGTCTCTCTGGTTGTCGCCTCGTTCCATCTTCGACTTTTTGCTATCGGTAAGCGCGGGCGTCGGCGGTGTACGGCGGGTTTGTTCCCGCAGAGGTGCTATAGGAGCTGCCCTGTGCGCAGTGCGCCTCTGCGGGCGCCACATTTCACGCTCCGGACCCCGCCGACAGCCACACTTGCATACCCTTGATGCTGCCTACATTGTCAATGTTTTAACGAGCGCATTAAACGCAAACGTTTACATTTAACTTGAAAACTCCTATAAATAATTTATATTTCAATTTCGTGTCTGTTATTTTATTTTCAATCGGCCTATGATATATACGATAAACTAAGAGCTACTTAGATCGATCGTATTGTTCAATCGACGCGTAGCTGTCAATGAAATGATTGCGTTATTTATTTAAGAATCGAAACTAATGAGTGGCTTACACAGCGAGAGGTTTTTTATTTATTTCTAACATATCTATGACGGCTTCTCGTAACGTGTAGACGTGACGGCATAATGGTACGGAGACAATGGACTTCAAGACTTGTTTATTGAGTGAATGGAGTTGTTTTGAAATAGAGTGTGCGCAGGAGTGGAGGCGGCGGCGTCTGCTCCGTGGGAGCCAATAGTAGCGGCCGGCGCGGTGGGAGGAACGAGTAATCATGCATTAAGACACTGCCAGCGACGTAGAGGAGATTCACTCCGCAGTTTTATATAAATATTATTTTATTAAGCCGTTTTATTGCACATTTGAATAACCTTAATTTTGTTAACGGCAGATGATGAGGATAATAATTGAGACATTGTTTCTTTAATTGTTTGTTTTACATTCATATGATGGGTAAAGCTTTGTTTGTGATAAACAGAGTATCATTTCGAAGTTGAGGCATTAAAATAAAATTTATTGATGTTAGTCAATAGTGTCAGTAATGTAATTGATTCGACCATGTTCGTACACCCCGGTGAACTAAGCAGATGGACCACGATAAGATACCTTACTTAAATTAATTAAATTACCGATAATTACTTGTGATACCCACGGTATTGCAAGCGTCTATAGGCTACTACGATGACGGCTACCATCAGGCCGACCATATGCTTGTTTGCCACCTTTGTGGTATAAAAAAAATATCGGGTCAAATCACACAGATTGAGCTAGCCCTAAAGTAAGTTCGAAACTTGTGTTATAGGATACTAACTCAACAATACTGTATTTTATAACAAATACAATATAGATAAAAATCCAAGACCCGGGGGCAATCAAAAAAAGTTAGTTTTTCATCATGACCCGACCGAGGATCGAACCAGGGACAAGTCCCTGGTTCGATACTCGGTCTCCGATCTCCGGTCCGGCGTGGTAACTATTACGCCACGGAGGTCGTCAAACAATAACTACAATATATTATTACATTTTACCGATGATTTTACTTATTACGAAACATAACAAACAAAACAAATATTCCATCAAAAATACTTCGATCGCGTGATTTAATTACAATGCTCAAAGTACAAACTGTATGAGTTATAACGGCGAGGGCTGACAATAAAAACTGTCGTCTGGTATCAGTAAGGCATAAATAAGAGTTGTTGGCTTGCGTTGGCATACATCGGCGATCGTTGATTAGCGCTTGCGTGACAAAGCGCTATTTGTTTGATCATTGTCTGCGCTGCATCCTCGCGCCATCAAATAAACTGGAACACACACACACTGTAACAGGCTTTCTTACATATACCAATTATTATTTTAAATATTGTAATTCAAGTACCTACAATTTAAAATTAAAAAAAAACAATTAGAAATGATTTACATGAATAACGTTATTTAAAAACAAAAATAATGATTATGAAGAACATTTAAAAAAAATGATTGTATGATTTAGATATCTAGTGAACTGATAAAAAAAATTATAAAGAAAATTAAAATACTTAAATGTAAGTGTATTATAATAAATTAACGTAAAAGATTACATAACAAACACCTATTACTTAAAAAAAAAAACAAAAATAATGTACGTATTATTTTTATTATCCTCTAGTGTCGATGGGTAGGGATGCATGAAAATAAATAATTTCCCCAGTTGCATTCTTACAATAAACGAAATGAAACACACAAGCAAAACTAGAAACTTTCTTACACGAAGCAGCCATCCTTTCAACTTTTGCAATTTCGCTACCACTAGCAGTCTACCACCCTTCCTACTCGGAACGTTTTCTTTTTCATTTTTTTAAGTATTGATCTTGCACAAAGTAGAGATGAGCTCTTGTAAAATACGTAGAGCTATTTTTAAACCCAACATATCAATGTAATAATCATTTAAAAATCTTTTATAGAACTACTTACTTAAAATTTTATTATTGTATTATAATGTGTATTTTTCCTCTTTAGCTTCAATTTATTTTAATGACTATTTGTGTGGTCTTACACACACCTACGTCTGTCAATGTACCACACTAGGTACTCTAATTTCCATACAAATGTTTTACTATTTCAACATGACTGCTATAAGAATTCAAATCAGTTTCAAAACCTACCAACTAAAACCCTAATATCCATTACATTGCCCTCTCATTTTTACGTTTTATTTCAACGTATATCTGTAATTTAATAATTTTCACCAAAATCTGAATATTTTCTTCATTGAGTGTAAATGCATATTTTCTCCATTGTAATCTACATTTTCATTGACCGTTACCATTAAGGTGGGCCGTTGTTCAAATAAATAAATAAAATATGAGTGTGATAAGCTATCTCGAGAGGCATCTATTTTTAATTAGCTGTCTTTTATCTCAAGGTGACGTATGAAACAAATGTATTACTCCCGTTTGCTTATTACTGAGTTCCGGGAAGTTAGTGATCCCGGCCTCCACTGCGCGATTTGTTCGTAATTTCTAACTTATTTTATTATTGGCTTTTTAATTTATCCAGCGTGAGAGTGAGAAGGTTTCTGATGCTTGTTACGATACGATAATCTCGGCTTACAGGATGTTTGTGGCAATTTAATTGGCACTCCAAATGCTCGACGTTTTTGCGACTGCCTTTTATTGCTTGGCACAGATAAATTAACGTGCCCTCGTGCGATATGACGTTGCTCAATAATAAATTAATTAAATTTATTAGATCTTAAATAATTGTTGTCCTTTACGTTTCCTACTCCAGTTAAGTGTTACCAAGCAAGATTATCAATGCGTACTTTAGTGCTTTTAGTTTACAAAAAATGAGACCAGTTCAGGCTCCAGACAGGTCGAACACTATCCTAACAACTAACAATTGCAACCTTCGATTATTTTGAAACATTCAAAATACAACTTCCAAGTCCATTATTTTGTATGTTGCAAGTTGTAACCTTATTTCTGCATTAGTACATGTATTTTCCCTGTTCAACTTGTCCTAATATATAGCAAAATATCTAAGCTTTGAGAAAACAGTGTCAACGTGGTGGGCAAAACATTTATAACTCTAAATAACAATCAATAATTTGATTGATACGTGGCAGCAAGTACAATCATTGTATCCAACAATGTAAACACAATTATAAATAATTGATTAATTATCGCGGACGATGAATATGAATAGGTATAATTATACAGCTTATCAACAAGTAATCGTTAAGTTGTAAACAGTGTGAGATGTGACATTTCGCTTTGATTACAACGTAAAGACAAATATTTGTGCATTATACAAATAAGTATTTGATCCTAGTGTGGTCTGTTTGGTCACCTGGATTGGCAAGGGAACCTTGTCGTTTTACTATTTATTTTCAATTCAATTCAATTTCTTTATTTGCGAATATGGGTAAATAATACATAGGTGGTTAATATTATATGTACAGGTAGCCAAGCCATATTCAACCAAATGGCATGCAAATTTTAACAATTTAGATACAAATAAAAGTAAAATTTAAAATAAATTTTAAAATAATAATCAATCTTATCTCTAGGTAATGTAGGTATAATTAGAGCAATGGAATTAATACTTTTTTGATTCACTATTAAAAGTTGTTCTTATACAGTATGGTGGTTTCGCATGCGTGGATTTCATTTTTCCGATGTCATTTTGTTATTCCAACTTCAATTGAACATAAAAAGTATCTTATGAGTTAATTTAGAATTTAGACCAAAAAATATGTTTGTGCTTCAAGGAATTCTATTAAGACGTTTATGAAAATTGTTAACTTATATTTTTACTTATTGGGATTGGGATAGAACTGAAAAACATTTATGACACAAACATTTATTTTTACGTATCGTATACTATCTTCTTTCTGATTAAATTCGTTGTGAGTTCCAAGACAGCTGTAGTTTATTCCCCGGGACGTCAATAAGCTTCATTGCTTATTGTCTATCTGAGGTCGCCGTTGTTGATCCTGGCTACACAGGAGACACAGTGGTGGGAATGTGTGGTGGGCTTGTATCGTATAGTACATCTACACTAATATTATAAAGAGGAAAGTTTTGTATTTGTGTGCGTGTGTGTGTTTGTAATGAATAAACGCGAAAACTACTGGACCGATTTCAAAAATTCTTTCACCGTTGGGTAGTACATTACCCCCGAGTAACATAGGATTTATTATATAAAAAAATATATAGGGATCTTTAGTAAAACCCGTGCGAAGCTGGGGCGGTCCGCTAGTGTCAAATGAGATTAGGCGACCTTATTGCTGAAAGCAATCTTTTACAATGAGACATAAATTACACTGGGCGTCAAAAATAAGTAGTACAGTTTTAAAATTGCAATTACTCTTAAACTATAGAAGTTAGAGTTTTGAAATAAAAATCAATCTTTAAAAGACGATATTATGCATAAAGTTTTTATTAAATGAAATGAAATTGTCTTTTAACTTTTTTTTTATTTCAAAGGTCTAGCTTCTGTAGTTTAGGAGATATTGCAATTTTAAAACTGTACCACTTATTTTTGACGCCCAGTGTATTTACAAGTTGGTGACGATTTTTAAGAATAGTGAACTCTACCCTGAAATGAATGATCAGTTCATGTTTCGTCTGATTTTTGATTAAACTACCTACGACATACAGTGAGTAATAGCACAGAATACTAGTAATTTAGCTACGAGTTCGTTGACGACTGACGACAGAATTATGATTTTGATGACAGCTTTGATAGCTAGCGTGAGAATAAGGGGTTCAGAAACAGTTTAGTTTCCACTTACATTTTTAAGTGACGTAGGAGGTATTTTTTACATATTACAAATTAACATTTCAATAGTGTACTTCCTTTGTTATTTCTGATTACACGTAATGAAGTAGCACATTTTTTAAATAGCCTTTTTTTGTTCAAGCATATAGCTCTTTTCTTTTTCCAACTATTCTGTCATTTATATAAAATAATTTCATCACTCTAATTCCCGTGCAGGGGGACTAATTAGTTTCGTTTGCACCATACTAATATTTTTAATGCAACTACTTCACCATACTTTCCTTGTCATGGTAAAATAAAAACGTGTTAGGAATGGTTTTGGGATGTGTTAGGAATAGTTTTGGGGTGGTTTTGGGATGTGTTAGGAATAGTTTTCGAATGGTTTTGGGATGTGTTAGGAATGTTTTTGGAATGTGTTAGGAATGGTTTTGAGATAGTCTTAAAATGGATTTGGTATATTTTTAAATAGTTTTGAGATGGTTTTGGGCAAGTTTTAAAATGGATTTAGTATGGTTTTCAGATGGTTAGTTTCGGCATAACTTTCAATCGTTTTGGCGGTTTGAGATTGTTGGAGATGATTTTGGTATAGTTTTGAAATGAATTTGGTGGGTTTTAAATAGTTTTGAGATGGTTTTCGCTTCGGTTGATTTTGAGATGGTTTTGGGATAATTTGTAGTTTGTTAGGACTTCACTAGTAGAAAATGCAATTAGCACATTAAGCCAGCCTTTTGTATATAAAATGGTTGTAGTTTATAGAGTATATTAATTACATAAATAATTTTCTGTAATGTAATGTAATCTTTGACCAGAGAAAGTGTCTGTGAGGACCTACTCTTACTCTTTGAATAAATAATTTGAATCATCATCATTACAAATGGTCATCGATAACAAACAGGATTTTAGTTTACGGTTCTGAAATCGTTGCAAAACGTGAAGTCGTCTTTGTAATCATTCCAAAACTCTGAAAACCATTCAAAAACCATTGTAAAACCATCCGAAGACTACCGTAAAACATTCTAAAAGCACTATTAATCCGTACCAAAACCATTCGAAAATAATCCTAAAAGCAGTCCTAAAAAAACCTTTTAAAACAATCCTAGAAATAATCCTAAATCATACGTAATAAAAATTAACTTTACCTAAGCAAATTCAAACTGGTTACGAAACAGCGAAAAAAATTCTTCTTTCACAATTGGTTACGAAATTTTGGTTATGAACGTGGATTATATGATTATACCCCTTTTGTAAAGTGTCATCCCAATGGTGCAGGTCAATTGTGCATACGGTACAATGGGTTAGTTAGTACGGTAAGTAAAGTACCTATATTCAAATAATGGTTTTTAAAAATCGATAATACTTATTACCTACGCGTATCAAAAACAGTACGCATATCACATATAATATTAGGATTAGGATTAATACAGGTATGGACATAGAGGAAGCTGTTATGGACTTTTAAATTTTAAGAATTGTTGGTGAAAGATAAGTGCCCTAGAGCCCGCAGAATAAAGAATGAAAAAAGGCTTATCTTTAGATTAATTGAAATTTAAGTTTGCCTAGATTGCTTCAAATAACCCAGCTTCTTCTTTGCCACCCACTAAGACAAAAAAGTTCTTAAATCTAAGAGCGGCGGAAGTGGATTCGTTTTTGGTTTTATTTTATTGATCGAGCATTCGTTTGTTCTCAGTTACAAAACTTCCAATTTAAACATTTTGATGGATTGTTGAGTAATCGTAATAAATCCTTTTAAATGAAACAAATAAAGATAACTTTGACTTTAGATAATATTTTTCGGTTGAAGTTTTCCGTAAGCTATTGGTAGTCAATAAATAAAAAAATAAACTGTACACAATTTTTACAGCTGGTTCTAAACTAAACTAGGCTTAAACCTACTTCGGTTATGGGTACCAACGGAAATGTTAGTAGGTATCTACATATTTATGGTACATAGAAAATACTTAGACTCAATGTAAACTCTGGTAGGTACATAACGTAGGGTCACTTCAACTGCGCCAACGGGCTGTCAATTTAAAAAAAAATAAAAACTATTGTTTGTTTTTTTTTATTTTGAGCTTCTAATAGTTAAAGATATGCTCAAAAGAACGGCTAAAATAGATTATTGTTAAAGATACTTTTAATCCTATTTTAAAATAGCTACAATAGTCAAAAGCACATCAAAAGTAAATACAAACGTAAACAGTAGAATCACGAAAAAGGGTATTAAAATAGCATAACAACAAAAATCAACAAATCAACGTCGCCACCGAACAGATTACGACCCTTGCGTGAAGACGCGGATCAAAAATTATGGCCGCAGCCCCGCACATAATTCAGGAATGATCCGGCGTCCATATTCGAGGACTGCCGGACAATAGTCCGTACAACAGACGGACGCCACGGATGCCGTAAGCATCTATAAATCATTCACATAGCGGAAGTCCAGGCGACGCGCCCCACCAATAACCGTTGGACTTCTGCGGCATTTTCCGACTTATAGATAAATTAAATACCGAACACACTCGGGCAAGCCCTGCACGGAACGCTAGGAATCTCCAAATAAATTTTTTGATAGACGCACCGGAAGCTGGCGCTATTACGTGACATTGCTCGTTCCGACCAATTCCCCATTCATTGTTTCTCTCAATAAACAATTTCGGGAATTTCAACCTTTTACACAACCGGCATATGGGAAGCGCGGTCCTTTGAATCGATTAGATCTCTATCGATAAGCTGTAATAGGTCAGTTTTGTGTCGGAATTAATCAACCGTCAAAGGGATGGGTATAATTGAGGCTAAGCTACGGCTGCGTCGTATATCTCACTAATTAATGGATTCGCTAGGAACATTCATGTGACAAAGGTACCGCTTCACCAAAAAAAATATCTAACCTAAGTATATCATTTAATAGACGCGCGTAACCCTATACTGTTACTTGCTTGTTAAAAAGATTTTAAAAATACAAAAAAAACTAATATAATTTCCAAATAGTTAATAGCTACTGACGTAATTAATTAAACTGAATCTGCCAGGGTATTAATAATTCTTATACATATCAGTAAAATTGTGGTTTTGCATTATTAAAAACAAACATATTATCACCTAGATTTGTGATATTAAAGTTATAAGAGAAGAGACATTACAAAAGCGTATTAGATCGTTGAAATGTCGTGTACTTTGATAAATTGTAGTCTAATAAAGCATATTTCCTCGATTATTGGTGCGTGTTCCTTATAAAGAAATATTAATATTCCGTGCACCGTAAACAAGTAGTTGACGATGATAATTCAAACGCATAAAACAAAGCTTTATCTACGATCGGCAGGCAGCCCCCAGCAAGTTCAGTGTGAAATGTGTTCCCAGAGACACCGTTTAGTAGCGCAATGCGCGTGACTGCTGTACAAATTATGCATTTTGAAGACAAGTCGATTTTATTGTCGAGGAAGTGATGTCAATAAACCACAGTGTACAGGAGTTTAATGGTCGCCTCGTATACTTCCGATCGGCTTCGATAGCGAACACATCAAAACCGTCACGAAACAGCACTACGTACTCCCAGAAAGTTGTTTGTTTGACATGGTAACCATTGTTGAATGAGAAAGTAATTTGTTTCTAATGAGTAGGAAAACATTAAAAATTAAAATTATTATAAATAGAAACTATTTTAAGTAAATAAAAAGTTGACGAATTGATGATCATTGAAATCGGAAACTGTGAATAATAGATAATTTGTTTAGGAAAACAATTAGAAGAAGTACATGGAAATATGCTAGTAGACCATCTTATATCACTTCAACAAATGTATCGTCATATATTACAACCGTGACCCGACATGCGACGCGAAACGAACATCATAACTCTCCCAAATATAAATGGAGTGTGACGCCGAACTCCTAACGCCCTTGGAGATTTTGTAGCGACTCAAAAAATGATATACTCCACACCTTATATTGAACGAGAAATAAATCGTATATTTCCTTTAAGTGCCAATAAAAGTTGGAGTAAATCATAAAAGTATCACTCCACGAGAACCGTCTATAACAAGTGTGTTATTGCAGAATAATTCAGTAGCTGGAGGAGGGTGGTTTGAACGATGGCTCCCTCAAGAACCGGGGAGTTTCGACCTAGAATTCCCGATGCTCTATCAAAACCTTCAATTATTTATTGGACCCGTGTCTACTTTTCATTTTACTCCTTTCAGCGGGAAACAAACGTGGGACACTACTGGGAATTCCAGAATAGAGGATTTCGTGCATATAAAACAATATCGGCTCCACCTGACAGTGATATATGGCGCTCGTTTATTTTAATTGGTAGTTGTTGCCGATTCGTTTATTTGTCATATGAACAGTGTAATTGAATTTAGGTTACTATCTGTGAGGGATAAGAGGGTACACGCTCAATGGAATACATAAGAAATAGCATTAAACAATTACTAAAGAATTATGAAAGTATTATATTGATTGCATTCATGTTTGTCACAGTTTGTCACCCATTCTAATTTTAAATGGCTTTGCAAGGGACTCCATAGATACAATTTTCAAGACTACTAAAATTAGAAATGAATGTCAAGTGAAAAAATTCCAGACTTTGTGACATTTCAGCCCCCTTACTCTTGAAGATAATTCCGCTCGATCGCCATTGGATTGTTACTTTTAGGTAAACTAGCGCTAACTAAATACTAAACTAAATGACATCGGATTGTACGCTAACCAAATAGTTAGTAAAGTATAAAATTTCAAGGATACGAATTAGGATTTGCTGTTAATTTTGCATTTGAAATTATACAGAATTGAAATTAAAATCGCGATTGCTATGCAGAATAAAATAGCAGGTCGGAGTATCAGATATTGAAAATGTTAAAAATATGTGCTACATTGCTGTATATCCGCATCGAAATGTTATTTCAGAAGTCACAATCAATACAGACTGTTTGCTTGTCTCTCACGTTTCATTTTTAGGAAAAGCAGTACCTATGTTTTAGCTTTGTCGTTTATATTTAGGATTTTAATTAAATCTTTCACGTTCCTTTGTCAATTAGTACCTCTCAGCTCAATTTTGTACTTAGTGTGAGACTTAATGTAGAATTGAGATTTTCTTTTCCACCCACACCACCTTTTTGAGCATACATTCACCGGCCTTTACGTGTTTAATATGAATTTATCAAATTGTAACATAATTTGATATTAGATTACAGCATTTATAGAAATCAATTATAACGTTCACCAATCCTAATTTTATCAATGTTCTTTACACGCGAGTATTAATTGTTCATAAATCTAACTTATTATTTATAGTTACTGGTTGCTATAAAAATAGTGTCATTACCATAGGAGGAAACATAAAAGTTATATTATCTTTTCACGTGTAACCTCGTATTGCAGTTTAGTAGACAGTTAATACCATGAGTTATGGTTGTCTAATACGTCAAAATTAGAAATAATATTTATACTACTATATAGATCTGTAAGTCTATAATGATACTATATTTAATTTATTTCATAAAGAATGATGTAATATATACTAACGCTGTAATTTTGATAATGACTTTTGCATTCTTGTTCTTTGAAATATTAGCCAGTGTCAAGTAAGTCAAGTAAAAAGCAGTAACGTAGTCATGTAGTTAGTAGGAATATCTTTCGAAGCAGCGTCGCCGTATTCATATTGTTTGGACTCAGCAGAGGCAAGGCGCCCCGAAGACAGATGATAGCAAATTTCTTCAGAGAAGTCAATACGAAATTGTACTTTTAATAAACACTAATGACTATGATTTTAACCAATGATACCTCGAAACACACAGACATTAAATTTACGGTAGATAACAAAAACTTATTCAGAGATGGTAAAACAATCTCTAAGCATTCTTTAATATGAAGTAAAAATAATAAAAAATGATTAATTATTACCGCTTCCGTTGTTCTTTGGAAGGCAAGTTAAGCTGCCGGTCTCGATTGGCTTCGACAGACGACAGTCGTTAAGCCACGCGATGACGGCCACTGGACCGTGAGGTGAAAACATTGACAACAGCAGCAGCTGACCTGCTGCTGATAATATCAACTGTGGAAACTTATGAAATGGTTAAATATGTATAAATAAGAAATAAATTGCACATAATTTCATACAGCGCCACCTGGTCTCAACAACCGTAATACTAGCAGGTTGAAGCCTATCTTAAGGCTTCAACTTGCTAGTATTACGGTTGTGGATAACAGACGACGGGTAATATACAAAATATTAAATGTGGAGAACACCCTCATACTTGGGTACGCTACAATACCCCGAAATATGTAATTCCGATGTTCAAAATTCCGAATTTCATATTTCGGATACAGATATTCTATTTCACGAAGAGCGTTCGGCTAAGAATGTTGTAAGGCGTCCACATGTACATTGTCTTAGTGTGCGTGACCGATTTTACGAGCGTTTCCAAGGTTACTCACACTAAAACAATGTGCATGTGAACGTTACAACATTCATAGCCAAATACTCTCCGTGAAATAGAATATCTTGTATATGATAGTCGTCATCGACAGACGCATGCATGATCTTCCCAATTTCCTGTCGATATCATCTCTTAAAAATATATAATATGAATAGAAGTTCAGATTTGAGCAACATAATTTATGAAATTTGTTTTAAACCGCTGGCGCTACACAGATTTGCAATTACAATATCAGTTAAATGAATAAGTGTCAAAAATATGTGGTGGTATTTAATTTCATCGTCAACATCAAATCTATTCTATGGTATTGTTCTATTATTATGTCCAATCCTAAGGGACCATCTCCACGAGCGAGAGACCTCCTAATTCTATACATTGTCCTAGAACGTGTCTCCACACGGAGACTTTTCGCGGCGATGCGAGAGCACAACGAGCGCGCTATCAAACGAAGGCTTCCCATTCGCGTCTTATAGCGATTCTGCCACCGCTCGTTCGTGGAGATTATCCGAATATACGGTCGTCGTCGCGGACTCGTCGCGATTCTCTCGCTCGTGGAAATGGTCACTAATAGTTGTAACCGTCTTCAAACCCCACTTTTTCCAATAATCATCTCTCGATCAAATCCGACGTAAGTCTCCATAGGTCTCAAAATTAGGGTAAGTAATATGAGGAGATACAGTACAGATTCTTATGACAGCCCGGTGGTACAGTAGATACTGGCCCTGCTTAGGGTGCTTAAAGGCGTAGGTTCGACCCCTGCACAGTACAAACAATAAATAGCTGTGTTTATTTTGAATCGGGGTTTCTTCTATGACTAGGGAAGTAGGTACCTATAAAATTTAAAATTCAAAAGTTTTATTCAGAGAAATAAGCTAATTTATTTCTGTTACGCGTATTGAAATTATGAATATCGCACACCTGATTATAGTCATGAATGTTTTTACGAACAAACATGATGCTGTCAAGAATGCACTGTGATGCCACCGTGAGAATATTAGTGCTTTTGAAAAACTCGCGAAGAGACTCTCGGTAACCTAATTTATAAATAAAACGCACTACACGTTTTTGCAGCACGAAAATAGTCTCGATATCCGCTGCTTTACCTTTGGGGTAAAGCAGCCGATATCGAGACTATTTTCGTGAAATGCCGTACGATAGCAAACTGTGAAAATAACTGAAATAAACTAGTCGTGCCGTGTCGACATTTGTGAACTGTCGAACTTTCCTAACAGCCAAAGCAGCAGCACTGAGTCTACCTGCTAGGGTTCTAATATGAGGATGCCATTGTAGTTTGCTATCAAGTACAATGCCCAGAAAAGTGGTAGTTTCGAACAATTCTAAGTTTTCATCGTTAAGAACGACTGATGTAATAGTGTGGGATACATTCGGGAGTAAGGAAGCTATGCATTTGGTTTTGCTGGCGTCAAGCACCAAATTATTTACTGTGAACCATTCATATAGTTGAGATAACGTCTTGTTAATAGTGTCTACATTAGGATGTTTTCTGTCTACTTTAAAAATTAAAGAAGTGTCATCTGCAAATAAAATCATCAATGCAAACATAAATGTTCAGTTAAGTACGGCAAATCATTTATATATACTAAAAAAAGAAAAGGACCTAATATTGAGCCTTGAGGAACGCCCATACTAGTAGGACAACCTACAGAGGTCGCTTCATTTACTTACACTTTCATAATTCTGGCATTAAGGTAAGAGGATATAAGATTGATTGAGGAACTGTCCAAGCCATAGAATTTTACCTTATTTACTAAGGTCTTATGATCGACACAGTCAAAAGCCTTGGAAAGGTCGCAAAAAACACCAACTGCGTTCTTGCTGTCCTCCCAGGCCTCCATTATAACTTTAAATTAGATGACAGCGGCGTCTGTAGTGGATAATATAAATAAAAACAAAATGCTATCGGTTGTCTGGTACCCATGACACAAGCAGGCCCAAGTCTATATTATTTAGGACCATGTAGCACTGTATGAATTGTGTCAATTATGATGTGCTGGTGACCGCACTGGTTGAGAGGACCGAGTAAAGTGGCGTGAGAAAAGGGAGGCCTATACCCAACAGTGGATGAATGTGGGCTGAAAATAATAATAATGATGTGCTACCATAATCAGATCTCTCCAACCAAAAAGTTATCATCATCATCATCTCAGCCACAAGAAGTCCTCTCGGACATAGGCCTCCCCCAAACGTCTTCAATGCGACATGTTAGCAGCGGCCTGCATCTACCGGCCTCCTGCGACTTTTCTCAAGTCGTCTGACCACCATGTGGGCGGGCGTCCTACGCTGCGCTTTCCAGTACGTGGTCGCCATCCCAAAACCCTCCTGCCCCATCGGCCATCGGTTCTGCGCGCTATGTGCCCTGCCCACTGCCACTTCAGCTTGCTGATCCTTTCGGCTATGTTGGTTATTTCGATTCTGCTACGGATCTCCTCATTTCGATCTCGTAGAGGAACCCCGTGAGCCTTCTTATGAGGCCCATAGTGCGTCGTCCACGTCTCGGATCCATAGGTCATCACTGGCAACACACATTACTCGAAGATTTTCCGTTTTAAGTACTGAGGAGTTTTGGACGAGAAGATAAGCCTTAATTTCCCGCAAGCTGCCCAGCCGAGTTGGATTCGTCGATTGACCTCTTTTTCGAAGTTGCACCTACCTAATTGGATGGTTTGTTCAAGGTTTACGCGTACTCGTTAAGAACTTCGAAGAACTCCCCCAACTGAGACGGGGCGGGCGCGACATGGACTTTCGACCTGATTTTCGTCATGTTCATGTTTAGTTGGGAAACTCAATTGAGGCCTTTGAACATGGTGCTAAGGGCCTCCAGGTCCTCCAGGTCCCTAAGGTCCTCCAAAAAGTTAAAGAGTTAGAGATTTAATGAGTCATAATAATCTTTTATGTTTCTAAAATCAACTTAAATCGATAACCTGTTACGTGTTCATCATGATAGCCACAAGAAGTCCACGGACATAGGTCACCCCACTTAGAAATAAATAAATATCATGCAACACTATCTAGTTATCTTTATTAGGTAGATGACAAAAATACTGCTAAGGATAATGTCAATTCTCATTGTCCATAAAATTTACTTTTTAAATTTCATAAACGGTCTATACTGCATATTTTTTTTATCAAACATCATGATTGTAATTGTTATTTCTTAGCGCCACCCAATGACATTTAAAAAAAATATTCAACATGTATGTGTACACGATTTTAGCGCGTAGATATCGCAACGCAATACGACGCTTGTGGCCAGTTATGTGACGCAAAAAGTGATGATAATGACGGCGACCATCGGCGAAGAGGGCGCGGAAAGACGCCCCGACGTCCGACGTGAGCTGAATAAAGACTGGATGTCTGCTCACTTTACAATCTTACAGACACGACCACAATAAGTGTTAGGGAAAATGTTGAAAATTAAAAAAAAAACTTAAACTTTCATTTTAGGCAATCAATAAGTATTTTTAGGGGATATGTGATGAAAATAAAAAAAAACCTTTAAAGAATGACGGAAGGTTTGATTACCAATCGCGAATGACGCGACCAATTGCATTTTAGATAATCACAAATAAATCTGCATAAAAACTCTATGAAATATGAAAACTTTATGAAATATAGAGTTTTTAACTTACGTACACTAATTTAAGTATACAATTTTTTTAGTCCGTCGAAGTCTCACTACTGGGATACTACTGGCACCTCCTTTTTGCAATTTCTCCTTTAATTTGTATGGTACTTTGTCGTACTGTGTCTTAATAATTAAAAATATTTTTTTCTTTACATTACATAGTTTATTGTATTTTTATATTGAAAAGCAATGTGTAATTCATAGTTTCGGTAGTTCAACTCCAAATAATAAGCATAAAATCAAGAAACTGAGAAAACTGATAAAATGAGAGTTCTATAGATATTAAGCTCTACATAATATAAAATCGTAGTGATACTTCTTAGTGGCATAGTGAAGAGGGAAGCCTAAGGCAATAGGAGGAACACGTCTGCAACATACTCAGGGGTCACGTAACGTAGCTATTGCGTATTACCGCTTGCGCAAACTGATTCTTCTTGTGCCAGGGGAAATACGCCAAAATGTACCTGGTTAGATATAAAAAGTATACCAAAGATATAAAGTTTTATGACTACAGTGGAATGACTTGCATCGATACCAAGTTTACTTCGCTATAGACCTTCTGGACATTTTATGCGATCTTTGACTGCTCTTTTTATGTTTAACGGCCACTCAACACATATTTAATTAGAGGTTTTCGCTGTAAATGCATTGTATCTGGTATTTTAATTATTTTCTTAATTTGTTTCCAAGGTTGATGGGTAAGATCGTACAGTCGAGTGCTAGTAAAGTCGTTTGTATTGCTATTTTCGCCGTATGGTGCAGGACGTGTTAGTAACAAAGTGACTGAAACATTATTCACTGTATTTAGAGAGCATAATATTGTGATTTATTATATCTACAAAATTATGCTTGTGCCGGAAAAACACACTTTTCGAACACTCTTTTAACAAATGTACGCAATATTACAAACACCGCTTAGCAACTTTAAAATAAACTAAGTTACTTAAGTGTTTAATAATATAGCGTCGGCAGGCAAAATAAGTAAACAATATCTACAAAGGGTGTCCAATATAATTTCCCCATTTTCCAAAACAAAACCCTCAGTTTCAAATCTTTATAAGCTTCGCTTTTAAAAATCTTATTCAAACTTTATAAAATAAGTGTTGTCTCCCCTTAGAGGGGTCTTGATATTGTGTAGCCATCTGTGACGGGGCTCCGGATCGAAAAGACATATTTTAAAATATAACTCGTAAATTACTATGATCCAATTCGTTTACGCTCGTGCGAATAGGTATTATTTTGTCGATGCGGTTGTATCATTATAGGGAGTGTTTTAAATAACGACAAAAATATATTACGAGCGTCTTAACCAGCTCTAGCGTAGATATTTCTTAATTCATACAAAAGAGATGATTCAAAAAAAAAAACCTAGGCTCCGGCGCAATAATTTCGTATTCCAGATTTTAAGGCATACTTATAAATACTATTCTAAATTATCACTACTTAGGTACTTATCTCTCTATCGGGTGGCTAACAACGTTTTTTTTTTGCTCATAAAGGTTTGTAAGAGTTCATATTAAAATCTTTGAGGCTACCACGTAAGTGTCCATCAGAAACAACAAAACACGTAGTCCGGTAAAAAAATACATTAGGTACTAGTTAGAATAGGGTTCAAACCTGGTTAGAATTCAACAAAACGTCCTTCCGTATTTTCGGAATTTCGCAATTGTGTTTTTTTATATGGGATTTGATGGGGATTTGGATCACCTCCTTTGTAGAAGTTAGGGAATACGGGAAAATGGTAATGGAATATAATATACACTGACAAAATCCTTGCTCTAATGTAAAAAAAAAAATTACCAATGATGTGTGGTGTGGTGTATTGTGTCGCGAGTAGTCGCGACACAAAGATATCATAATACTTTAAAATGTAATGAGTGTTGACGGACCACGACACTCGTTACATTAAGTAAAATAGGTAATAGTAATTCTAACCATACAAAATGTATAAAACCGATATCCAACTGTCGCGACACATCACAATACATTTCAACTTAACTGTCATCACATTACTAACTGATTCAGCTATGTATACAAAATTTATTTTTATTATATTATTTTTTATTAATATCACTCTTTCAAATAAATAAATCGTGCATTCAACTGACAAATTATTTCATTAAAATACAAAATACGTCTTTATTACACGGACAGTTTCATATTCGACCAATTTATGAATTATGTCGCTCTTTATTAATGCAGTGATAAATTAATTTAACTTTCATAATATAATATTACGTGCCGCTATAAAAAGTGTCTGTCGCCGTAATTTTGACATAGATTACCGATAGCCTCAAATGTGTTGGCTTTAAACTAGGGGTAGACGAACCCTTTCTTTTTTTACATTAGTCACACACACGACGGCAAATGGAAATGTAATTTTTTAAATTTATTTTTTACTGCTCGCCCAATCGAATGAAAAGTGATATAAATACTATATTGAAATATGACTAGAGTTTCCGTACACTTTTTAAACGAATTCATTTCATCACATACCCCTACTACGTTAATACGAAGAGATATAAGTACTACGTTAGTACTTATATCTCGATGTTGTACTATGTAGTACTATTTCTTGTTCTGTGGTTGTACGGAAATCAAGTACGCTCGCTTCTCCACATGAAATACCTATCCCAATTTAAAATGCTTTTACTGTCGGCAGTCGGATCAAAATATAAAATAGAACAGTTTCATATTTCCAACCATTATTATAATGTACGTTTCATATCAGTACAAGTATAGGCACATCAAATTAGTATCCAGTGCTAACTGTATCAAGTAGTTTGTATCGAGTTAACTGCTTCTAATAACAGGGTGCCTTCACCCCTTATCCATCGGTACAGTAGGATGTTAATAACCGTCCAGCGATTTAGAAATTTGCATGCTAGAGAAGCATAATAACATAATTGCAGAGTTTATATACCATTTTGCAAATTATAAACAATGTTAAATTCATTCGTTCTGAGTTATTGTTGGAACTTGGTCCGAATTCACATTTCTCATTGTGTACACTAATTTAACGAAACCGGGCAAACGCGTGTCGGGCCACGCACAGTGTTAAGTTCCGTATTTGCTACGTATTGCTCGCTTACTGATGGGTGAAATTAATGTCAGTGCAATGACATATACTTTTCTTTTTAAACAACGCCATCTAGTCCCAAACTAAGCAACTAAGCTTGTACTATGGATACTAGATTGCTGATAAATATACTTAGATACTTTTTTTTGTAAATAAATACTTATTATAAGGCAAACAGACATGTTCATGCACACAAATGTTTGCCTTGCGCAGGATTCGAACCCGCGGCCCTTGGGATAAAGTGACCATTGCTAGCCACTCGACCACCTGTCCGACGACATTTGTATGTTTAAAAAAAAGAAATTATATTAAACATCTTTTATTCGGTAACCATAGTAGAGCCTACTCGTCCGTGTGAGTTTTCCTTTTAGATTCACTGTTGGACTACTACCACTGGCACAGATTACCTTACAGTTACCCACGGAATAAAGCAAATATCGTAAAGCACTAGTATTAGGGCCTCCCTGAACCGTTGTCATTCTTAAGGGCTCGTTCAGACGTTGCGAATGTCACCGCGCGGTCGCCGCCGCAAAGTTAGATAAAATTGCATTTAATCTAACTACTCACTTACATTTCCCTAATTAGATACTTTCTTACAATGTACATTAAATCACGTACCTACCTAATGAATAGCATAGAAATTCAAGTAAAAACTAAAATACAAATTGCTTAACATTGGTCCAGAATACGCTGTGTGAATAAAAAACAAAACTAGTACCCCAAAACAATTCATAAGCGTTCGTTGACTTTCTTATGGTACATTAAAGATACCACAATGTCTACGTAAGGTATTCCGGAAATATCCATATGCAAATTTATACTTTTATTATTTGACCAGACCCCTAAGATAGGCACTTTTCATTATACCACTGGTTTCATAAGTAATGAGTGTGGTATTACGCATACTTGATTTTAATGGATAAATATTTCATGGTTTTAATTAGTTTATAAAACTTCAACTCAAACATTTTTTTGAACAGCTAGAAAACTGTTTTGAAATGATATCAAATACAGATACCAACTATAAAACATAATAACAATAAATATTGTTTCATTATAATACATAAATAGGTTTAAATATAATAATGATATAATGTAGGATAGCAATAATAATTGGAATATATATACACTCTGACACTGGAAAACCATAGTTACCATGTATTTTCCTGAAAACTTAATGAGCGGTTCAATGCAAGGCTTATTCGTATAAACTAAATTCTATCCGAGCAACAAACTCATCTAGCTTCCTTCGACTATAGAAAAATCTAAGTTAGGTTCGTATTAATTTTAATATAATAATAAATTCACACAGCGTCAGCAGAGGATCTTCTCATGGCAACCGATAAGGATGTTGCCGTTGCCAGGTATTGGGCCAATCTGATTTGAGCTGTGTGTAGTCATTGACTCGAAAAGAAGAAGACACAGCGCCACTTTGTCCCAAAGTCAGCTATCGGGACAAGCCCACCACACATTCCCACCACTGTGTCTCCTGTGTAGCCAGGATCAACAACGGCGACCTCAGATAGACAATAAGCAATAAAGCTTATTGACGTCCCGGGGAATAAACTACAGCTGTCTTGGAACTCACAACGAATTTAATCAGAAAGAAGATAGTCGGAGTAGGAAGTATTGAAAGGACTTCCCTCCTTAACAACTACGTGAGAAAGCAAAGTCAGCTAGGCATACCCTGCTTGTTTTGTGCATATTACACGGATATATTAATCTAAATATATACTAATAATAAATTATAGAAAAGATCCAAAGTCGAGACAAACACAAATTCCATCACATAAATATTTGCTCCGAGCGGGAATTGTATCCACGCCCTCTTCGGTGCCGAAGGTAGCGTCACTACTCACTATCAACGCACCACCGTTGCTGTCGTATATTACGTTTAAATCAAATTTAAAGTCTATAAAAACCTAATTAAGTATGAAGTAATACTATAAAACTTAATAATAAAAACAATTCGCGTCAGCTGAAACGGTGGGCTTTTAATAAAACTCTGAAGCAAACACCTCGGCAATAGTATGAACTCTTGCAAATTGCCATAAGCTGCAGGGTGGCGGCGTTTAACAAGAACCCACGCTCATACAGTTCCGCTCCGTTCCTGATTTAAGGGTAAGATTGTGAATTACATTATCAGCATTTCCACTTTATTTCAAGAAAAAAAAGGTTTCTTTTTAGATTGCTTCTTGAAATAAAAGTATCAAAGCTAAGCAGATGGTTTAAACCATTATACCATAATAAGTTAAACGTTTCGGATTATCGCCCTCGTCCAAGAAGAATTAACAGCCCCCGTCAAACTGTTCGGCCGTGTAATATTTTGAATTGCTTGAAGGAATGTGACTATATAAACTACCACCCTTTTGAAAATAAAGCAAAATGACCGGTAAAAGAAATGGCGAAAGAAAACCGGTAACAGCCTTTTTTGTCTAACAGATATTTTTATCTTACAATAAAATCTTATTGTAAACAAAACACTAATAACAGATCGGCAAACTGTCGCTTTTAATGTCAGTATACATTAGTCCCCTTGTTGATTTACATTCCTCTGGGTACTGGACAAACCCCTGACACACGGCCAAGTATCTCTAAACTTCAGACTCCTGGGAGACTTCGAGTATGACAGTTCAGAGTGTGTACTGACATGATAGATTTAATAAATTAAACTGGAAAGATTTACAAGATGATAATGATGATTTACAAACGGAAGGTTAGACCAGAATTTATTTCACCTTCAAATAATATCAAGAAGATAGAGTATTTTTTGAAATACACAAACTAAAACTTAGATAACTTACAAGTCGATCTTTCAGTAGGTATCAAATTTAAACGGTGGACAGAACAACAATCGATATTAGTAATTTGTATTTGTATTTCCTTATTAAATCCCAACCTATATCTACTTTAAAAATGATTTGGAGCAATTCAGTGTTATTTATATAAATGATTAAACTTAGCAAGTCATTATTAGTCTGTTGTAGAACTGACTGTAGTGAGCTCTCTTGATAACAAAGAAAGAACCAACCCCTGTTTAATAAACAAAAAGATAAAGTCATCTTCCCACTTCATTTGAAGAATGATAATGACAAAACAAATTTTAGATGAGTCCTTGGCTGATCTTTTAATGCCTTATGCCTTATTTAATCAAGATAATTTAGACAATTTAATTTACTAAAATACTAGTTTTACCATTGTTAACATTAAAAGTGATGATATTGTTAGTAATTTCATCAATTATTCCTATTAGAGTAATGTTTGAAGTGTTTTAAAACGTAACATGTCTCATTGTAGTCCCCTTACACAATTTGTTCTCTCTAACGAGCCCTCTGTTTCCTATTGTTAAGATTTAAGGAGGTACTTGAAAATATCCAATTAGTAATACTAGGCCTTAAGCGCTCAGGCCGATGAGAGCTTGCGAACAAAACTATGCGGTGGCGGGAAATAGAGGAGCAAGCAATGCAGACTCCTCTCCCCCTCCGACCGCACCTCACCCCCCTCCGACCTCCAGGTATATGAGTAATCTCAGCCGTACAATACTGTGCGAGTTTGCTACAACACAACAATTCTCTGAATCTCCCAACTAGGTTACGTCGGAGGTGATGTTGCATTGCATTTTGTACGGTACTGTCAATTGCATCTGATATAGCGCTTTTGGTATTTTGTAAAACATTTTACACAACATTTCCTCTTTGTTTAGATTAATGTCTAAAAAATCTTACAATTTTACTAACTAATGTTAGCCGTTTTTAAAATTGTAAAACACTACAAATAGATACATAAACATTACACAAAATGCGATTTTGTTTCAAGCAAAATTGCAGAAAAATTGTTAGTATAGTAATTTGTAAGCATTGAACGAGATCTTCAACAGAAACACAACACAACAACACATGTTGGTAGCAACATAATTATTATTATAATTATTATCATCAAGTCAATAGAAAAGATGTTTGGATGAGCCTATGTCCAGCAGTGGGCTTTATGTAGCTGAGATGATTAAATTTAAATAATGAATCGAGTTAGGTAATATTCCGCTATACACTAAGTACTTACACGCGAAATTGAGTAAGTAAGAAGAAAAAAGTAAAGTTAGACGAAGTAATACAGTCCCCTCACTACGCTTTCGTTTTCGCCTAACCTCGGTCAACACCGCGAATGGTATAGAGCCGCGAAAATAGTTTTCGGCATTAAATCATCTAATATGTAGTTAATATATCGATTTATCCGACATCCCAATCCCATTCTAAGGCTAACGAACTGTTGTGAATAAGTAATACAAGTACAATCAGCCCATTCATGTTGGAAGTTGATAGAAGAGGGACGTCAAGATGTCTTATATCTAAGCTACTTATATTTATCGTTATGCTGCGGAGCCTTCGTTAGTGTGCGCCAGCGATTGGATCACAGTTTTGTTATAAAGATTATGTTCTAAAGAAACTCTCATCCGGTCTTTGGATGTGTCCGGTGCACACGATATTACATGTTCTGACCATCGAAACATTTTGGTATCTTAAGAATATTAAATTTTAGTAAATTAAAATGCTTATAAAAAAAATATTCATGTTATACAAGGTGATTATACTCTTTTTTGTAAAAAAATAAATTAATGAAATGTTTTTTTAATGTTATACAAACAAACGCAAACTGGCAAGCGGAAATGGAAAGTGGCTACCACCGCCGGAGAAGGGAAAGGATTTGGGCTTTCGGATCTTTCAACCACCAAATGAAACGCATTGCTGCTTTACGTTGAAATTCTATGAAATAGTGATACTTCTCCGGTATAGCTAGACATTTAAGAAATGGCCCACACCAGTCCAAATGTCAGTTAAATATTGTTTTGTTTTTTGACAATTACGCTTTCAGAGTTGTATAATATTGAAACTTTATGGGTGAAATAGATACGATTGAATCAAAAGTAATGAAGATTATTGAACTTAAGTTAAATAAATTCCCATAAACAGCTCTGCACGCACGACACATGTTATTAAATTTCGTAAACAGCCAATTTGACTGTCATCCAAAAAGTGTATTATTAAATTCATTCATTTAAAAATATCTCGTGCCATGTCGTCGGTTCGGAACGTGGTGTATGAAACGAGTATAGTGGTCAACATTGGTCCTCCAATGTCGAACATGTAGCTCCTATCTGGTTCGATGCATTTGTCGTTTAAACACCAACCTGTAATAAATCAGGCACCCTTTCGTAAATCTATAAACATAATATCTCCGTTTGTAATTTTCATGAGTATGGTCCTTACGCTGCAAGTTTTAGAGATAGAATTAGAATGCGTCGCGCGCGTGAGTTTTTACCTGGTCGTGCGAGCTAATTTAAGCCTATCTTGAGACCACTACGGACACTCTTCATTCAATACTTTAAATGAGATTCTTATCGCGCGTCCTTAAATAGATTAGTAGATTAATGATGTCTGTAATAATTAATAATGGATCGTGAATTTTACAACAACAATAAAAGCGGTTCGGTCGCTGTCGTAAACCGTACCTTGCAGTTTGTTGTTTTCAATCCTCGGCTTTACGATCCGTCAATACGTTATATATATTTACTTGGTCTTAATTATGGCGGCGTCATCGTTTCCGTTTTATTGCACTTTATTTTTTAGTATGATCAAAGTCTTGTTTACTGGTAGTATGAAGATAACTTGAATGCCTGCATTATACAGTAGTAAAAATAAGTGCAATAACTGTAATAAGAAATTATGATTTGTAAACCACAACTACGTCTGTTTTTGAGTAAGCATGCGCAATTATTATATCAACCTTTTGCAATTGAATGGTTTTTAATACTAGTTAAGACTGTTACTTTTAGTTAATCTTATTATCTTTATTTTTATTTTTTTATCGCTTTAAAATAAATAGTCTATATTTTTGGTAGCGTTTGCAGCATGTGTTATTATGTTCTAGCATTTATTCTGTTCTAGCGCTTTAATTCACTAATTAAAATACTCGTAATCAGATACCAACTAAAAAAAATACAGATGTATGCATTCATAATTAAACATCATTTTATTATTAAAAGTTTCAAATTTATCTCTCGCAATAACTCACCTTTTTATCATTTTTAATGAAAATCGTACACGAATCATCAAGATGAATCTAATCAAATAAGCTGGTAAAAAACCAACCGGAGAGAAACCTCGCCAGAACAACCTTTAAAAAGTTAAGCCCTTTTTTGAAAAGAAGAAAAAAGGTATGCCTCTAATTGATGCGTCGTCTTTGTTTAGTTTAATTCTAACATGCTTTTCCCATTAAAGTGGTCAGGAATCGAGCCTGTCGGAGATAACGCCGAGTCTTTTACTTCTTACACGTTATAATATTATGAGGTTAGGGTTGCGCCTCCATGCTTTTAACCCTAGTTTAACTCGCGTTCGGTAATGTTCTCCCGCTCACCACACAGGAGAACAAATAAGTGAATCACGCGTGTTCTACTGCGTCGCGTTTTTACATTGTTACTTTGGTCCCCGGGGCGTTCGCGACGCGTATTTACAATCGATATGTTTGCGCTAAGTGCTTAAGTGCTTTGAGGGGATTGTATTTCACTGATGAATAAGCAATGTAAATTATCGAACTTCTAATTTTTTTTAATATTCATACTTTTGATTTTGATGGACTTTGTATTGCGCCAATTACACTGCGAATTAAACCACTAGTCTATTTTATGGATTACTCAAGAAATTGTAAATGTAAAAAAAAATCAATAGATAAATATTTAGGCATATCATAATGTTGGTGAAAAGCTCATATTCTTAAAGAATTTATATAAGGGGGTAAGTTATAAAATAACAGATTATGTGGTCTTTTCACCACCGGTTAGGTAATAAACATATTGTAGTTAATAATTATTATTATAATGTATGTTTCCCTTTTTATAACCATCGGTTTTCGTTAACGCAGGCTTAAGGACAAGAGTGTGACCGACCGGTCGAGTCGAGAAGACACCTCGGCACCTTTTGTGAGTTTTATGGATTATCTCCGTTTTACGTTGTATTAACATGGGGAGTAGTGTCCTGTCGCGCGTCCCACTCGCCCTTATCATGCCACGGTCAATGCTCGATAATTTTATTACAGAAGTTTTGTCAAATTACTGGAGCCTTCAAATTAAATTAAACGATACTTGTCTCTCGTTGATACGAAGCATTAATTTATATTAGGAGCTGGATTTCGGTGCGAGAATATAAGAGCGAGTTCACTCTGTTATTTTAGGCAGTTTGCACAAAATCTTTATCTACTTACTAAAATTATTTTACTAAAATATCCAGCGCATTGACTATTTATTATTACAAAAAATTCATAGCAGCAGGAGATTATTATTTCTTTTTAAAAATAAGACAGAGCCGATGAGCAGCAACCTCTTAGTATTTTCTTTCTATTTCTTCGTAAGAAAGCTCTTTATGCGTGTTTATATGATCTACAGTGATTGCATCAACTAAGTCTATTAGATCTTGTTGAAAAATTCACCTGATTGAAGCAATCATAGGTAATTTGATGGCCTCTATCTTTTACATTAACGTACGTAAGTATTACGTTGAGTTAGTTCAGTAAATGCTGTTTGTTTTAGGTATTTCATTCAATAATTGTATCCTTAGTATTTTATAATGAAATATATCAAAGATTTTGACATGAGAGTGTTGTACCATTAAGGCACTTAGGGAAAATATAAGCACAGATTAAATAGGAGTACATAGAGAGGGTGGAGGACCGAACAACGGGACAAACAAGCTTTAGAAGGCACCCCTGCGTTTCAGAAATGACACTGTAAACAGAAGTATCATATAAGTTTATTAATTACACGGCCCCTCGCCAAGAACCGCCATGAATATTAATTACAAATGCCTTGGAACTCAACGAGGGAAAGTTTACAAAGAACCTTTATTATTTAAGAAGTATCGTCGATGCGGTGAAACGAATTATGCTCACGGAGTACTAATAAACAAATGTAGACTTTGCTGCCACAATTTCAAGGTTTATTTCGTGTAATTTCAAATGTCATTTATCATAACTCGATAAGAAAGTGGCGGAAGAAAGTCAATAGTAGGTGCTCGAGGGTAGGCTGTTACATAGCAGCCTAGGGATGGATTGTCCGCTACCTATATACTTGATTTAACGATTTTTGATCAAGTTATTTTACATTGTTGTGACATCGTTTACTTTAGGACTGATGAAGTAGGCGACTTTTCTAATTTGTAGAAATTATACCTACTTGAACTAAACTTCTCCATGATCTTTCACACTGATACATTATCGCAACCTTTTTTTCAGTTTAAATTAAAATAAATCCGGACAAGTGCGAGTCGGACTCGCCCACCGAGGGTTCCGTACGTAGTTTTTTTTTATACCACTAAGGTGGCAAACAAGCTTACATAGTGATACAATGATGATGAATGTCTTTAATATGTATAATAAATAATGAATATAAATAATAAATATATAGGGACAATTCATACAGATTGAGCTAACTCAACGATATTATATTTTATAACAAATACATATATAGATAAACATCCAAGACCCGAGGCCAATCAGGAAAAGTTCGTTTTTCATCATGACCCGACCGGGGATCGAACCCGGGACCTCCTGGGTGGCGGTCTGGCGTGGTAACCATGACGCCACGGAGGCGCCAAGTTAGTAGGTATAATGTTATATAGAAAATAAATAATGTTATACCTATTACATACTTACATTCTATCATTATACCTAATCATCATTGTATTAATTATTTTAGTTTAAAGTAGGTAACTAAAAACGTAATATTTATTTTGTACTAGCTTTTCCCCGCGGCTACGCTCGCGTTAATTTTATGACATAGATCTCGTTTGACAACAAAACAACCCATAGCGCGACTTGTGGCGCCATCTGTTGGCCAATACAGCGCCCTCTATAGTAGTAAAATTATTTTCCCATTGGAACGACATACTTTCACGGGATAAAAAGTCTATGTTGGGCTCTGTACCCCTAACAATATGTATGCAAATTTTCATAATGATCGGCTGCTTAGTCAAGCCGTGAAGGAATAACAAACAAACAAACTCACTTTCTCATTTATAATATAGTAAGGATAACAAAAAATATTACTTGCAAGAAACCTACTAAATTAAGTCAAGTCAAAATTAGAGGACTTAGTTAAATATAAAAAATTTACAACCGATTCTTTCTGGATATTTACACACAGCGCCATATTTGCATATAGGTATTGGATATATGATAAAAAGAATAGTAGAGCAGTTAGGAAATGAGCTACCGGAGAAGTGCTACCCTCTTACAGAATACCGGCGGAAGCTTATCGTTCAGTGAGTGAGATAGTAACCCAGTTGCTTCCCTATCTTCTATAATTATCCCTGTTTCCTTCCTTGTAGCGGACAATGCAATGGTAGCCTGGTATTACTGATAGCTGCAGCAATCACTTTCCATGCGGATACCTTTTTGCTTGTTTGCCTGTTAAATGACAAAAAAATATAAATGCCTTTTTATAAGTAAGTGCTTAAAGCTTGTTTCACGACATATATAAGTTCTGTACCTATTTATCTGTCAGATAAAAACTGTCATAATCTCTTCCCGGGGGAAACAGGCTCTTACCTAATACACAACAAGTATAAGACGTGTTTCACTACTTGCTAATAAAGTCCCGAATAGGCTATTTGCTAATTACCTCAAACCGCAAATGCATACTGCCTAAAAACTGTAAATTTATTTAACGTTTAAGCTATTACGACCTCCGTGGCGCAATGGTTACCACGCCAGACCGCCACCCAGGAGGTCCCGGGTTCGATCCCCGGTCGGTTCATGATGAAAAACGAACTTTTTCTGATTGGCCTCGGGTCTTGGATGTTTATCTATATATGTATTTGTTATAGAATATAGTATCGTTGAGTTAGTATCCCATAACACAAGTTTCGAACTTACTTTGGGGCTAGCTCAATCTGTGTGAATTGTCCCTATATATTTATTTATTTATATTTATTATTCGATACTGTTGAACCGGCCTTTAAAGTTGCATAAAATTAACTGCTCTGTAATCTACTACCACCATTAAGTCGCCTCTGTGCCCTCAAAGTAATAAGGACATTCAATGAAATTTGTCATTCTACCCAAATGCAGAATAATAAAGGCATGTGCCGCCGTATGTTGCGACCACTGACCAATCATGAGTGTGTTTGTAATCAAAATAAACCGCAAAGGGTTCCCCTAGCCATGCAATCAAAAATATTAATTGTTTTTGTCAACATTATTTTGGAACGAAGCGCACTTCTTCTACTTAACTAGGTACTTACTAACATTTCGCGTATTCTTCTTATAAATTTTGATGTACTTATACATTGTAACTAACGAGTGGAAGAAAAAATTACAAAATGACAAAAAAGGCCGTAACCGGTTTTCTTTCGCCATTTCTTTTTACCGGTGGCCATTTTGCTTGTGTCCGAAATGGTGGTAAGTAGTTTATGTTCTTTATTTAAACAAGTTGAAAATGACAAGAAAAAGTTCTTGTGAAGGTCTATTTTCTGAAATAAACGATTTCATTTCATTTCCCTTCATATTTTAAGTCTCTAGAAGATCATATTTATTCGATTCCTGCTAGTTAAGTGCATAAACCACATAAACCTATATTTCCTTTCAATGAAGGGAGTAAAAATGCAATGAGTTTATTAGTCAATGTAATACTATGGCATTTTATATGATATCTATATTATGTATATCTATTTTACTACTTGAATAACGCTTTTAATTTCTTCAATAAATAAAATAAAAATTTAATTTAAAAATTTTTTCGTTAATTATTAAATTTCGTTAATTTTAAAAATATTACTTTTAAACTTAAAAAAAGGTTAACTGTTGAATTTCTTGCGCCACTTCTTCTTGAAGTGTAATGTGTAATAAGTTCGTGTAAATGCCAAATAATTTTATTTTTAATTTAAATAAAGTAATATTTTTAATACTACGCGACTGTGTAATATAATTTTTGAAACAACGTTACTTTGTTGTTACGATGGTGGAAAAAAAATTGAACTTCAAATAAAATTCATGGCCTGAGGTTATCACTTAACAAGACCTACTAGAAAGTTTGGGGAGTTCAAGTGGCTCTTATCATTTGGATCTATTCAGTACGAGTCATAGTAATTGAATAAATTCGGATATATTGACATGTATATTTTTATATGCTTGCTAGTTAATGTTTATTAAAATCGAAATATTTACTTAGCTTCTGTCTGTATCACAAGAGCAAAACTTCATTTCAGGGTACCCAAAAAGCTTGTAGCGTTTCCTCGCTATGGCAATAGAACTACTCGTTAGATATAATATCAGCTCAAGAACTATTATAAATAGGCATTTATTCAATACTAGCACTTTCGCCCGCGACTTCGTCCGCGTGAATTTCCTGACCCGTTCCTGTGAACCACATTGAATTTCGGGAAAAGCTACTATAATGTCACTATAATGTAGCTTTCTACTGGTGAAAGATTTTTAAATCGGTCCAGTAGTTTCGGAGCCTATTCATTCAAACAAACAATCAAATCTTTTCTCTTTATAATATTAGTATAGATTTAGCACTAGCTACATTGACGTCACATTTTTATGATAATAAAAGCAAGTCAACGTCTACGTGCTACGGAACCCTTCGCGTAAGCTGAAAGATAAAAGATAGTAGGCTACGCAACATCTACGCAAGAGCTACGTGGTAAACTATGCTACAATCATAACGTCATGTCTTTGAAGTCAGCGTTTATGAAATGGGCTAGCTCCAGGGAAGTACCACTCTTTCATAGAATATCGTCAAGCAATGAGTTTCGTTCGGCGAGCTATTCCCGAATGTTGCCTTGAAAAGATTGCTGTCAGTAATAAGGCTGCCTTGTTGCAAATACATTAATCTGTGAGTTATCCGTTTGTATTGTATCTTGGGCTGTATACTGCAAATAAAGTATATTCTATGTATCTATCTTTAATTAGTAGCGCCCCTGGTGTTGTCAAGGTTTATATATATAAAAAATTAAAAAAAAGGCGGCGATAACCGCTTTCCATCAGGTGACCCGTTACTTGTTTGCCAGACTTATGATATAAAACACACATTTGCATTTTTAATTATCGCTGTTTTATATTATTTTGAATAAAGCAAGCATACATAAATTCGTGTAAGTTTTCTAAAATATAACGTCAGATAAACCGACTTTAAATATGACTCCAAACCACGCCATAGGCAATGTTGTCCAAGTACTTTTACAAGATTTTTTTCTGAATATCTCCCAAAGGAATTAAACGTTTCAGAGTTTAACGTTGTTACACATTTTGGTGTGTCGAGTAATAGAATGGCGAAAAGTTTTAATTTGTCCCTTTTTATTTGTTTGTTACTGTTACAATTTACAATGCAAAGCGTAATCAAGTTTTCCCGACGGACAAAAGAATACTTGTCACAAACATTTTTGAGAAGAAGTAATCTTTGGAGTGTTTTTAACAAAAAAATGCGATTGTATCATTATGACTACACTTTCTGTTCTTTAAGACATAAATATTAAACATTAAAAATAACTATAATAAAGTAAATTATTTGTAGGTATTCTTAACAAATAAAGCAACCTTTATATTTTTGATTATTTATTATATTAAAATAGAACTTTTAAATAAAAAATAACGTCTTTTGTCTATTTAAGTTTTTCGCCTCATTTATGTCATTATTTGTGACTGGGTTATTTTTACATGGATTATTGTTTTCTATTGTGAAAATTTCGATAAAAATAACTTACTTATTCAAATTACGTCACTCGAGTCGCAATTACCGTCGTCGGAAAAGCACTCAAAGCTTACGAATACAAACTGATATAATATCAAATATACAAAAAGGTTAGATTATTATGTTCTATTATTAGCAACACAATAATAAGTAACACGTGTACATAACGGCGCCAGAGCGAGGATCTCAGTTTGTACCGACAAATAAACACGGCGTCGACTCCACCACTCCGCACTCTGTACCGTTCCAACGATCCCAAAGCTTCCCCTAAGAACGCCGCCAGCTGTTCCTAGCACTAAACTCAACGTTACAATGCTTTGTTTTAAAATTTGTAATCATTCTCACATTTTACGACTAAGAACGGTCCGTTTCAGAAAATTTGATACGATAATAAACCCTGTTATTGTGTTAGCATTCCACTTAATTAAAAGTTATGAATTTAAAGGGGCTCTGGTTTACTACGCTTTGACGTCCACCGTCTAGAATCTCATATAAACGAATTTCTTTTCGCTGTTTTAAAGTTTAGGTAACAGTTAATGAGCAAGTAAAAAGCGCATTAACGAATATTTTTGCGCATTTTTATAAATCATCTACTGTAATGTACTATTTAAGCACGTTCAATGAACGCGTCTACTGTTATGTACTATTAAATTATTTTATATGGTAAAATTTTAAAGTTAGGTACAATTAAGTATTTGGACTAGACTGGCGAAAAAAAGAAAAGAGTGGAAGGGGTTAGAGAAGGCCTTTGCCATTGGGCATCCAAACTGTCCATAAACATTATAAAAATTAAAAACGTGTTCGTAATAGTAATTTAAGTAATACAGTTTGAAATAAAGGCTAATAATAATAATAAAAGTATTTAGTTCTTTCATACATTTGTCTATTATCCAAAGTTTTTTAAGAACCTTATTTTTATAGTGTGTTAATAATTTCTCTTAACTTTTTATAGGGTTGGTAGGTAACATCAAGTAACATGCAACTTATTTTGTGTTATAAATATACCGTATAATAAATAGACTGGTATTCAATTGAATTTTATTTCATTACTGGAATAAGATAACTACCTATGATAATTATAATTTTTTATGTTTGATATTATATCATCAATTTTACAAAGTTATCCACATTTTATTAGATAATACGATATTGTCTAAATCTATATATTTAAAAATGAAACCCGTTTTCCGTTGTCACGACATAACATGAAAACGGCTTGACCGATTTGGCTGATTTTTTTTGTAGTTTTCTAATACTCTGTACAAGGTTCTTACGGAAAAAAATATTAAGAAAATCTCTCAGAAAGATTGAAAAAAAAAAACGAAACAGTACCCGGGCGAAGCCGGGCCGGGCAGCTAGTATGTTATAAAGATAAAAGTCTTGACTGAATGACTGATTGATAAACGCACAACTTTACTAGAAAGTTGAGATATTGAACAGAGGTTGCTTTTATGATGTAGACAAGGAACGGGACGCGTACTTTCCCTAAATTTCCACGGGGTAACGGATTAAAAGCAGAGGATTCGCTTAATTCTCTAGTTATTTATTCGAAAATAGATTATACCCATAAAATAATTGTAATCAACACTAAATACTGACTTAATGTGTTTATATTCGAAAAACTGTTATTTATTATAGAAAAAAAATGGTAATATTATTTTCCCACAGCGATTAGATGAGGGAGTCTGGGCGATATAGCGTGGTGACTTATGAAAACAAATACGCATTACTCTATACGAAATCTCGTGCAACTAATGACGTTAAAAGCGAGGGGTAAAAGTAACAATGTTAGCAACCATAGTTCGGGTGCGTGTTTCGAAGTTAGCCTAGACGGTAAATTACAATATACAGTGTGAAACATCTTTCGATTTCAATATTATTGTGCCTACATGTCGCACATAGCAAATAAAAAAGTTTTGGAAAGAAAAAAAGGATGCAATGAAAAATTTTAAAAATACTACTTATTTATCTCTCTTCTAAATTTAAGAGATGTCTTGTCGGTGTAACATTATAGATTATTATTATTAAGAGCAAGTGAATACAGGTTACTATTTTTAATATTATTATTAAAAATAGTAACCTGTATTCACTTGCTCTGTTCTGTACGCCTTTATGGAAAACAGAACCTACACATCTCCTTTTCTTAAATTATAAGTAACCTCCAAAGTATCCCCAGTACTAATACATATATATCGGATAGCCTAGCGGTAATTCGATGTGCAATTCAACATCACAAGGGCGTAACGAGGGTAGTCGTGATATGAGAGAAACAACAGTTTTAGTTCTACTTAAAGAATGTTTATTAAATTTACTAGCACTTCGGAATGACCACTGATGGAAAAGAAATGCCGCAAGAAAAACCTCAGTCTAGGTCTCTTTTTCAAATCTTTGTTACAACACAATTTAATTAGGTACATTATCTTAATTCAACTAAATAAAAATAGACACTAGGTAAAACGCGACAGTTCCGTGACTACGAGTACAACTCTCGGTGGCGCCCGATAACGAAGTGTTCAGTCGAGCCCGCCTTCCGTATCACGACTCTGCCGGAGCGCGCCAAAAGCAACGTTTTCTCAACACGCCGCTAGATGGCGCACCCTCGTTTTGCTAGTGTTCATGTCCATACTCATGACCGTATGCGACATATATATTATTATACTCATTTTGCGAAACTTATGGTGGATTTAGATCGTTGTAGAGCCATGTAATGCCATGAATTACTTGATCAAAGTTGTCATTATGAACATTCGGTTCTGAACATTCGGTGTAATACTACTAACTAATTTGAAATATCATCACAAACAAAAAAGTAATTTGTACAAATAAATAAAGCTAGCTGAATGTAAATTAAAACTACAAACTGAGTAATGAAGAAAAACGAAACAAACACATTACAACCTATTTATCTTCTGTTTATAAAAAAATGGTTCTCTGCACAGAATATTTGCAAGTGTGGTATGGGGCCGTAAACATCGCCACGGGGGTCTCAGGCGTCGGAACAATAACCACGGCGTATGTGTTAACATTAGCCTGTACTTAATTCCTTGTAGTCCTGAACTCGCTTTAAGAGGGTTAGACACTGTGACACCGTGTTAATTAAATAATTACTTTAAATAATAACTCCTCGCTGGGCTCTTCTATATACTTAGGTCGCTTGTTTAACATTCATTTTCGTACTTATACTTACGTCTACGTTTTAGAAACAATTGAAACCTTTTTTTTGATTTTGCGAACGTTAATGAGAATTAATTTATGTAGCTCTAGAACTTAAATAAATGTTGTTTTTTTTATAATCTGTTTCATTATAATTTTGACCGCTTATATGAACTAAGAAATTTTGTTAATATATAGTCAATTCAGAAAAAAAGAATTGTAGTCCGAAACATTCACACTCAAATAATATCAAATAAAAATGTAATATTGCCTTCAGTTTTGAGACATGTGTTACTTAGTATGTAGAGATGTAGGTTTGCGGAAATGAGGGACGGGGTTCGAGTCTCGGGAGACATGAAATTTATCATGCTTCCGTGCTTTTAGTGTAGAAAGGACTCGGTACTGTGTATAATAATGAAAATATGCATTCCACTGAATGCACTGTAAAAACCCACTGTATTTTCCGCTAAAGTCATTGCAATATGAAAAAAACCTTTGAATATATATTTTTTTAACTGATTTTTTAAAGAAAAATTTCACCTCCCCCTCAGGTGGGATTCGAACCCACGACCCCTCGATATCCGGCCGAGTGCTCTAACCACTGAGTCACTATGAAATTAATATTATTTACCTTTAACCATGTAGGTATCACAAAGCCTGGTCGTGATTTTGCTTGGAATACAAAATACTTTATAATATTTTAAGTTTAAGTTGTATGATCTTTTGTTAGTGTACTACATAAACAAAAGCATTAATCCCGTTAAACTAAAGTACCAACAAACATTTAGTTCGTAAGCTACGATTTAAACAGACCCCAGTCGATGAGATTCAAGTTCATATTCAACAATAAACACCAAGGCATTCAAAGAGAAATCCTCTTTGTTGAGTCTTTACTGAGCGCGTCAACAAAACGCGAGTCGCGCGGCGAATACCGTCAAAATTTCCGACATTAATCCACAAATCCTAAGGTTTGTTCAATCAAATAAGTTCTTGCTTTATAATTTAAGCACCCATTTACATTCGAACTAGATTTATCCCGGAGACGCCGCCAAAAATTTTAATAACAAAATAACTTGATAACTTCTCGTCAAATATAATGGTAAAGTTGGAATTAATAAGACAAAATTTTATGCATAACAAGGGGAGCCCTTCGGGAGGGAGTGGGACGCGGGGGAGGCAGGAGGGTTAGCACTTGTCGACGTGCCTAGACAGAAATGAAGACGAACAACTCGGCCTTAACAAATATAAATCTCCCTTTCATTCTACGGAGATTTTTTTTAATGTTTAGGGTAATGTTAATTTATGGTTTGTAATTGTTTCATACTAGTGTTATTTTTATGGCTATAGTCATAGAAATGGTGTGAAGAGTTACGACTTCCGACGTTAGTTTTTATCATTTTATCATTTAATATAAAGGTTTGGATTTTACTCACCTATGCGGTTGTTTAACATTTTGATAAAATGCTAACGAATAGGGCTATTATATATATTATACCATCTCTATTAATATTAATCTAAACCAGTTGGAACCAGACTGCCAAAAGGCATTAAAAAATATTTATTGATACAATAGTTTTTCTTGTCAGAAATCTCTGCAAATTTTGGATTATATACAAATAAACTAAATTCCACAAGATTGGCGGAAGGATAAATATTTTTAGTTTAACTCAAGCCGATTACAATTAGACCAAATCGAACATCGATTTATATAATGGTCAGTTCGACTCTACTAAGCAGAAATATCTGTATTTCGTACGCCGTGCGCATGTTTACACCCACTATTTTAAGGATTTTGATATTAAATATTATATAAAAGACTGAAGCAAACATGAATTTTTTGCAATATATTTTTTAGAAGGTTAAATATAGAACTCTATCAACAGTCGTGTTTTTGTTCTGTGCTAAATTTATAATTAAGGTAAGCAATTAGGTTTACCTTAATTATTAATTAAACATGTTTACATTATGTATATGTACAAAAACATACTTAAAACGCAATACTTTTAAGTTATGTCATTGCACGGCACATTGAACTGGATCTCCAAAATTGACTTCTTAAACTATGAATAAAATGTATAAAGTATTTTGAAGAACTATATCCTTCCCACTCTTACCAGTATGTTTGTTTTAAATACTGAAATAAAAACATTTTTTTTAAATTAATTTTATGTTGCTTTTGAATTAAAACTTGAAGAGTGAAATTAAATATAAGTAACTATTTATAGTTTCAAACAAATAAATAAAAAATGGGATGTTAGACTACCTTCGTAATAAAATCCAAAACCACAATTTTTTGATTTCGTCTTGTAAAAAAGAACATTATAAAATCTTGTCTTTTCATTAAAAAGTTTGTGTATGTACTGTATATATTGCAGTACATTGCACTGTACATATTATAAAGGCACATTACACGTCTGCATCAATTTACATACAGAAAAATATATTAAAATCCTGTCAACCATCCAAGACACACTTGCGAGCCGTCATCGGCACCGGGGCTCGGTGATTAGCGGAGGGGGAAGGGGAAATGGGGGGAGACCATGGCGACAAGGAAAAAGGGCTACCCGAAAATAATTACTTTATATACCCCCTGTGAATAATTACCCCCGTTGGCGAGCCAGAGATCAATTAGGCGGAAACCGGGATCAAAACCTTCCTTAATGAGTCGGCAAATTTTTATAGCCATGCCACTGTGCTAAAATCAATTTGGTAGGGTGTAACGGTATGTCGTAGCGTCTAGATATACAAAATAAAGGCCGGTGCATACGTAACGATATAATACCTACCTCGGACGGAACAGAGACGTGACTGTTACGTTCGAAACGGCTACATTCATTCACATTTTGTATGAAAAGATATTTCCTAAATTTTCCGACCAAAAAAATTTCCGAAAGGCCGCTACATATGTGACGGATTTTATTTTACATCAAAAGTTCGTCGGCTATTACTCGGTAATTAGTAGAGCCTACATAACCGTTATAATTTTCCTTGTAGGTTCACTATATGGACTACATAACTTTTTCAAATTTCTAAACACAAGTCTAGGCGCTAGACCGAGGACGGACAGACGAACAGACAGACATGGCAACACTATAAGGGTTCCTTGTTACTACGGAACCCTAAAAAATCGGCCAAGGTGCGAGTCGGACTCGTGCACCGAGGGTTCCGTACAAACAAGTAAAAAATATTTTTATGTATCCAAAAAATTTTTCTTTATCTGTATATAAGAAGTTGATTTGTACAAAATTTCAAGATTCTGAGTTTACGGGAAGTACCCTGTAGGTTTTGATTTCCCTTACGAGTGTCGAAAATAAGTCCAAAATGCGGCATAAACGGCTGTATATTTTGATTGCGTTGGCTTAGATATTCGTTTTTTTACAGCTTCTTTTACAGCTTCTAGGGACAGTAGACCTGAGTATTTGATATGAATTTCAGCATGAAATCTCCATGCGTTTCACAGAAAAAGGGCCTTGACAGACAGACGGACAGATAGACGGACAACAAAGTGATCTTATAAGGGTTCCGTTTTTCCTTTTGAGATACGGAACCCTAAAAACAGCAGTGGAGGATAGTTGCAGAAAGAGAGGAGACGTATTAGGTTATAACTAACTTGTAAAAATAATTTCTTTACTCATCAGCCAGTAAATAATTATCATAAATCCTTTTTTAATAGCAATGCATGTCCCACTGCTGCTGGGTAAAGGCACAGGTAAAGGCCTCCCCTTCTTTCTTCCTCCACAAATCCCTGCCCAGAGCTGTCACGGTCTTTATCAAAGGTCTTGATGTCATCTGACCATCTCATTCTTGGTCTTCTTTCATCTTAATTATACTACAGACTAGCTTCTTTAGTCCCGGCGATTAACAGCTAAATGCATCGAAAAGTAAGACAGAACGGTTAAAAAACGACGATCGCCGGGACGAAGACCAGCTTCTGAATAAGACCTTAATAAATCCAGTGACTGTAGTCACTTGGCTTTAGGTGCTGTGACGGGACTAATATTTCTGCGCAGGTCCATATTTCTTGCAAACGGATGTGCAGTTTAATTTAAGTAATTGTTGGAATTATCGTTTTAAAAAAAATCATAACATTGATAGCATGACGTAAAGACTGACGCATTTTAACATAGGTATGTACAAAAACTTTGCTTATAAACATTTTTTGTAAGCAAATTAAAAATAATTCCATTGTTATTGTGCTTATATAAATATTAGTATACTAACAATAATTTATTACATACAAACATTCACATTAAAAATTATAGACATGAAAACATGCACCGTGTTAACAATGAATAAGTCTGAAATAAAATCATGTTTCAAATAAATAACACCTCATTTAAACACCACGGCGCACTCAGACATCTTCACTGGAACAAGCTCGGCGATACATTACAATTTATGAATTTATACTCGAAATAATTTCGTGCCTCGTACGTCCACACACAACATTTATCATAATGTTTTTGCGATCCAAAAAAAACTGTTTACCGGCCGAAGAAAGGACCAAGTTGTCATAGTTTCACTCACAGGTCATAAAACATTTTTTCCACTTCCTACTTAAAACCGATGTAACACATGGCGGACTAAATTATGTTACCTACGTATAAGCGACAGCCAAATAAAAATGTCCAAACATTTGTATACATTAAATAAATTTATCATCCCGTTTCATTTATAGTGGCGCAGTGAAAAGGAAGCTGCCTCGCGCACATGGGGGTGCTGTCAAATCCCAGACGTATTATTTTTTCAATATCACCTCACACTTCTGCTCATACAAGATAACAGAATTCACGACAATCGGATGAATGTTCGCGCCGCGTGAAATCAGTACTTTTGTCAGAAAAAAAAACACATGTTATGCAGGAACTACACATGGCGTTTTGGCTATTTGTTGTATACGAAGAAAATTTACGAACGGACATACAAACAAATAGATTTTTAAAGTACCTATGTCAGTCTGACTCTGAACTAATATGTAATGTTGCCATAATGTAGGCGGTATCATTCGATTATTTTCCCGTTTTGGCTCTTGTACTGTGAAGAAAAGCCGACTTGTACGCGATAACGAGTGTTTGGTAATTGAGGTAATTGTCGTACGGGTAAATAAGGTATAATTACCTATCTGTCAAATACTTTAACCATATCCAGAATCACCGAATAAGTTTACAAGTGTAGTGCCTGCATAAGCCAGTTCGGTGTTGTGTGGGACGACAGAACACATGTATCGGCAGACGAGGGTAGCGCAACGTATGACGAGATGTCAAAATATGACGAGTCTCGTTCAGCTACAGATGTCGTTATTGTCATCGGAGTAATCTAATTTGGTTCCGTGGAGCGTAAAAGTGTTGCAGTGCGATTAACACATTTTCGCAACGAATTATTGGGAGCCTGTCAGGTTTTACGTAAGCTGTGACAGGAGAGTGGCAGCGTGGGGTGGCCAACATTTAGTCAGATGCGCGCATAGACGTAGTAGGCCCCTGGTGACCAAAGATATTGTCAGCACGGATTTCAATGTATAGATTTGGAACAAATGACTGATCGTAAGCAATTTATTGAGTTTACGTTACGGAGTTTATGTATTAAGTATTAGATAATTCCTATTAAATCATAGTTACCACAGAATACTTGCACAAATTGGTCAACCTCAACTATTTCTTTCACCAATAGCATTGAATTAAAAATACGCACGAACAGAACAAATTAATTTGGTATTTAACAAAAATAGTGTCTGATTTTTTTTTTTAAACATTGGTGCAAATATACATTAAAGGTAATGTTTTTAGGTGGTATAATACATTGCTTTCAAACACATTTGTAGGGATTTAACTAATACCTAATGCGCTTCGGCAACTGTGACACTCCATATTGGCAATAGAACAAAGAGGCATAAAAAGCGGGCTTTGGCAGAATGCCACATACATTTGGGTATTTAATCCCACCAAACTTCCCTCTTTTAACTTACAAAATGTATCAGATTGAAGCCATAAATATTCTTATTGCATTAAGTCAGTATTCACTATTAATTCCAACCTCTACATTTAAAACCAATTGAATATAAACAACAAATCAAGCCAGAAACACATTTTGCCGATCCCCAGTACATTTCTAAAGATACAGCTACTTAGTAAAATTAGGGGGTGGGGTAGGGACGTCACACAAAAGTTATTTAGATGTTTACGTGTGCAACGTTGCATTAAATAAGCAACGAATCCTTGCGGGGGGCGCTGGGATCGAACCTGGGACAATGGGATTGCAACACCCGGCCACCCCGACGTTATTTGTGATTAACTTTTGTATTGATGTTGACAATTATTTTTGTTCTTTTAATAACTCATCATAATTCAATATAGGTATGCCTTTTTCAGTTGTTGTAGTTGTAATTTGTTAATTAAAATATTTACAGTACTATTTTATTAGTAACTGGGTATCGTAAAAGTAATACAATCGTAAAAGTAAGCAACGAAATTATGTTATATAGCAGACAAACAAGCAAGCAGGACACCTGATGGGAAAGTGGTTACCTAGTAGATAACCACTTTCCCATCAGGTGTCCTGCTACATCAGGTGTAGGTAATACCTACCACTGCCTACAAATTTCAGCAGTACCAGAGACAAGTCAAGACTAGACTAGGTACTGATTATGTGGACTGATTCGGTCAAACAAAAAACTAGTTAAATGACTCATTAATTTAAATATCAAGATAGTATCAATTAATGTTCTTGAGCTAAGTATCACAGTCTACCCTCAGAACAACAAACAGAGGAGTTAATTGCAAGCTTGCAAGCAATGTACGACACTTGCGCCCCCTTCCCAAGAGACCTGGGATCACGTCTCGACAGCCAACTTAATCATTCACTCCACTCTCCTAATGGGTACCATGCGACGCTAAAATACACATGAAATTTAAATGACCTTAAAACAAAAAAAAAAGTGTGTTTTTTGAATTTGTGCGCGAGGGTCTCGTACAAAATGTAGAATCATTATCTTATTCTTAAGATGTAAATAAAATAATTAACAATAGCTACTGTAAGTACTTAATATTCACATGAAGTGATGCAGAACCTTTATTATATCTCATATAATTCTGCCTAATTTTTAAATGGTAGCAAACTCTTATTACTTACTTATTCAACTGCCTTTAATACGGAATAAGATGCGAAAATATTAAAATAATCATCTATATTATGAGCACAATAAAGTTTTTTTAATTTAAATATCTTTTCAAATTGGGTCATAAATCGTATGATTTCATATTAATGGCTTTATTTTATTGAGGCATTGAACCCTAAAAAATCGTCACCAGAATTGGCAAACGCATCAACAATAGGGAACCACCAACGCTGAGGCACAGCGCCCCGCTGCGCCAGTTATGAATAGAATAACACGATACCCAAAACCCGTGCTAGAGAAACTCATCGATCAATGTTACTCGAAATGTTTCATTAGTAAACATTAAGATGTTTGCTTACATGTCCCAGTGTTGCACCTAATACGGTCAGATTCCATGAAATGAGATTTTATAAAATATTGTCAGTGAAGATGTACAACGGACAATGGTCCGAGGTGAAATATTACTTTAAGAATTACGTAGCCAACACGCGGTAGGTGTCTCGATACCTCTGCGTGAGAATGCATTACAAACTCACTTTAGCCATTATTATTTGGGTACACGACCGTCCCTTTTTGGCCAAATGTTTCATAGTCGAAGTAAGTTATCATTTTTTTTCTGCCCTATCTATAGGTGGTCACCCGTTTTGAACAATTTTAAACAATCTTGATCTATTGTCCGGTGGCTTCGAGTTTTATTTGTTCATTCCATCTTCATGCCTTTGTTTTAGCGATGACTATCAACAACAGCATCTGGAATAACTAAGTCTTGGTCGTTTTCGGGGTTCAGCTTACATCCTTCAAATAAATCCAAATTAGATGATTAAAAAACAAAAAGCTTGACAGAGGTGTGAACAGAAGGTCTTATCAATTAATTGGATACAGAAAAAATGTCTCTTCGATTTTACGTTTTCGTAATAATGATTAACAAAATTAAATAAATATAACTTTACCAAACATTAAGAATAGAGTTTTTTAGAATACCTACTTATATATTAAACATTATACTTTTTTATCGTTACGACGAACGGTCTGGGCGCAATTCGTGCGTCGTCGATTTTTCGTAAACAAGTGAATTAGTCGCGGTTGGGGCGTTCCTCTAAATTAAAATAAAAGTGCTATTAACGTTTAGTCGCGTTTCGTGCGCTCTATTAAAAAATAATCTAACTTAAAAAAAATGCCTTCACCGTTTACTCGCGTTTCGGGCGGCCGAGAGTTTTTAACTACAAAGAGACATAGAGTAAGCTATACGTTTAGACATGACCAGCGCACAATGAAACGAAATCACAAAGTTAAGTACAAATGCAATATTTCTGTTTTCTATACCTACCTTTTTTATTATGGTTTATAAAGTATATATATTTATAAAGTATTATAAATCTTACAGAAAAATATTATTTTAATTTTGTTGTATAGGGCATAGTAATGGAATTGTATTGAAAACTATAGTCAAAGTAGATATTGCTTGCTTACAAAAGCACTCGTAAAAGTGCATTAGTTGCTATGACGTCATTTGCTTGGGTCTTACACGGGCGAAAACACTGGCCAAACCGGTTTTCTTATCAGTAGACGAATACTGATTCTTGCCAATCGGCGAACAGTGCCATTGCATAGATAGAGGGGCGCGGGGTTTGGACAAACATTGGTATAGTAAGAAAACACAGGTCCCTTTTGACAATGTATGTATTTATTATAATTTCTAGCAAAAATAATCAACAATATAAAATAGTCTAATCAATCAACATTTTTAATAAAATAATCAACATTGTAAAATATAAAACAGGTTATAATTTTTAACTTTAAAAAAAATAGTTTTTGAAATATTCTTCATTACCTTAGTGAATATACCACCACATATGTGTTTGCTATAATTTCTAGTAAAAAAAAATACAATTTAAAATAGTTATAGCCTAAATTTAAAATATGTATTATTAATCAGTCTTTAAAATTCTTATTAAAATAATCAACCTGTTCAATATAGAGTTACAATGTGTTAGTTAACTTAAAAAAAAAACAGTCTATAAATCTATACTAATATTATAAAGAAGTAAAGTTTGTGTGTTTGTATATTTTGTTAAATTGTAAGGGGTAACCTCGGGATCTACTGAACCGATTTTAAAAATTCTTTCACCAATAGAAAGCCACATTATTTCTGAGTGTCATAGGTTATATAAAAAACCGATAAATAAAAAGGCTTTTACGTGGTAGTCGGTTTTGCAAAGTAAATCGGAGAAAAAACGGTCGAATGAAAGCGTTTCTTACGAACGCCTGTACTAAAAAAGGATTATTAACATTATGCCCAACGAAGTGCGCACGGGTCAGCTAGTTCTTAATAAAATAATCAACAATGTAAAATATAAAACAGGTTATAATTTTTAACTGCTTACTTTAAAAAATCAGTCTTTGAAATATTCTTCATTTTAGTAAATACACCATAATATATGTGTTTGCTATAATTTCTAGTACAAAAGTTACAATTTCAAATAGTTATAGCCTAAATTTTTAATATGTAGAAATAATCTGATTTATTATTTCTCTCTTATTCTTTTTTTATGTCATCTATTTAAAAATAATGTAAAAAATTATGTCGATTCGTTTTTGTTGATTATTTTATTAAGAATTTAGAGACAGATTTTTTTTAAAGTTGACTAACACATTGTAAAGCTATATTCAACATGTTGATTATTTTAATAAGAATTTTAAAGACGATTACACTTTACTGAATACATATTTAAAATTTAGGCTATAACTATTTTAAATTGTATTTTTTTTTTACTAGAAATTATAGCAAACACATATGTTGTGGTGTATTCACTAAGGTAATGAAGAATATTTCAAAAACTAATTTTTTAAAAGTTAAAAATATAACCTGTTTTATATTTTACAATGTTGATTATTTTATTAAAAATGTTGATTGATTAGACTATTTTATATTGTTGATTATTTTTGCTAGAAATTATAATAAATACATACATTGTCAAAAGGGACCTGTGTTTTCTTACTATACCAATGTTTGTCCAAGCCCCGCGCCCCTCTATCTATGCAATGACACTGTTCGCCGACTGGCAAGAATCAGTATTCGTCTACTGATAAGAAAACCGGTTTGGCCGGTGTATTCGCCCGTGTAAGACCCAAGCAAATGACGTCATAGCAATTAATGCACTTTTACGAGTGCTTTTGTAAGCAAGCAATATCTACTTTGACTATAGTTTTCAATACAATTCCATTACTATGCCCTATACAACAAAATTAAAATAATATTTTTCTGTAAGATTAAAAGAATATTTCACTTTATAAACCATAATAAAAAAGGTAGGTATAGAAAACAGAAATATTGCATTTGTACTTAACTTTGTGATTTCGTTTCATTGTGCGCTGGTCATGTCTAAACGTATAGCTTACTCTATGTCTCTTTGTAGATAAAAACTCTCGGCCGCCCGAAACGCGAGTAAACGGTGAAGGCATTTTTTTTAAGTTAGATTATTTTTTAATAGAGCGCACGAAACGCGACTAAACGTTAATAGCACTTTTATTTTAATTTAGAGGAACGCCCCAATCGCGACTAATTCACTTGTTTACGAAAAATCGACGACGCACGAACCGCGCCCAGACCTTACGAACGGCATATAAAACTGAATATATATGACATGATTGAAAAACTTAACATAATAACGTACAAACCTAATTTAAAAAATATATATATATAAAATATGTTTGTAAAACTATTCAATAAGTCTTAGTAAGCATGTATAATGCAGTTGTGTATCCCTTTGTAATACCAAAATGTCTTTGTGTCTGTAGCGCCTACCGTACGGAGAAAGCCCGCTATCACCTCCAAACACTTGCTTTAAACACACTGCCAGGCGTTTCTTATGTGCCACGAAGGTATTCTTTTAACTTCTTGTTTTATTAAAAAGATTAAAAAGGAAAAATGTAATTAAATTTTTATGAAGGTACCAATTTTTAATATAATCTAAAAAAGCACTTTTTAACATAGATTTACGCAACTGTCCTATTTATAGGAGATGGCAAAAATGCTATGATAAGTACTTACATTATGCGTTCCCATCCATTCATAACTAAACAGAAATACAAACATTTTTGAAACGAAAAGTGTCAAAAATAATCTTTATGCGGACACTAAATAAACATTCAAAAGCTTACAGGTAGTTTGTGGGGGTTTAAGCAAATATATGCATTATAATCACACAGACAGAGGTGATCTTGCAAAATTATTTTTTTAGGGACCTGACAAAACACACCTGGACTAAATCTTTATAATAAATATTGATGTAACTGCATCAATTGAATTATAATGATTACTGTGCTTAGATTATGAGACTGGTGCTAATGCCAAATGGCATCTATTTGGACATCAGCCCGGTGGTACGTTTTAGTGATCCTGTTTTCGGCATAAGATGGTTCGATTCCCGCCCGGGGCAAACATTTACGATAAGATACGAATTTATTATTAGATTTTTTTAATGAATTTATTATTGATAAGTAATTGAACCTTTATAAAATTATTTGTATTTTCTTTTCATTTAAGTATGTCTCTCTCATCTTTAAGTTGTAGGAAATCTGTATTATATTTACGACAAAAGCTGTAATAAAAACTAGCAATAAACAAATATAATTCTAATGCGAAATAAGCTTTGATGATAAGATCGATGCCATCGCTGTGCTATCCAGTATTTGGATGGGTTTCGTTATCTCGAGCTTCTTCGTGCTTCGGAGGGCACGTTAAGCCGTCGGTCCCGGCTGTTGTCGATGGATGACAGTCGTTAAACCAGGTCGGTGGCCTTCAGGCGGCTCGAAAACGCTGACCTCTGCCAATCCACAATGAAGCAGCGTGGCAGAGTACGCTCAAATCCTCTTCGTTTGAAGGAAGACCCGTATCCCAGCAGTGGGATGATTACGGATTGATATGAAAAAGCATGTAACGAATTAACGCTTTATTAATAAAAATTAATCTGTATTGGAATAAGTAATTAATATCTTATACGTTTTTGTGTTTACTTTGAAAAGTATTGTGTGGTGAACACGGTTAAGCCATGATCGATGACTGTTGAAGTCAAGGACACCCACATGTATCCCTTTGTGGATGTAGAGTCACTGGATGTGACACGGGATACTGGAATCAATACCATGAATTCTATAAAGCGCTTGTGTTTGATAAAATTTTTATATCTATTCTACAAAAATCAATTAGAGCAATTCGTAACATAAAGCATAGATATTTTTTTTTTGTTTTATACATTCAGCTTCTGGTGTACTGACTGACACCCTCTACTGAGACACCGGACAGTGGAGATATTTAAGATCCTCGATATCTGGAGATATTTATCAAAACACACCCATTTACAAGAGCATTTATTTTCAAGCGCACCTAATGAAGCGCACTGAATGCAACTAAACAATTTTGTTTTCTCACCTACACGTGCAAATTTTAAGCAGAGAATAGTGTTTATTAGATCTTTTTAATACCTTTAATCTCTTAAGGTTTACATAGGGTTTGACAAATTGTATTTGGTAATAAAATAGGTTACAATTTTTTATATAACGAAATATGTAACTTGCAGGTTAAAACCGAGTATGGTGAAAATATTACCATTCTATAATACCTAAATAAATAAATAAATATTTAAGGACAATTCATACAGATTCAGCTAGCCCCAAGGTAAGTTTGAAACTTGTGTTATGGGATACTAACTCAACGATATTATATTTTATATATAACAAATACATATATAGATAAACATCCAAGACCCGAGGCCAATCAGAAAAAGTTCTTTTTTTCATCATGACCCGACCGGGGATCGAACCCGGGACCTCATGGGTGACGGTCTGGCGTGGTAACCATTACGCCACGGAGGTCGCCACGGAGGCGGATAATGGAGCATTTATTGGTTTTATACTGCATTCATTCAAGTTATCTTCTCTTATCGATGAGGTTGACAAAGGTGCTTCACCTGATGATATGTAATTGCCGCCTTTTTTGGAGCACAAATACACTAATGGATACACTGAGCCATTTGTTGACTTTAACAAAAAAAAATTAAAAAATTTTAAAGATAGAAAGCTAGGCTTTCGGAAATCACTTCTATTGAACAAAAAGTATTACTACTTCACGCCGATATTTCGTGAGAGCGTAATACTTCACCGGTCGAGCTGTTTTATAGCGAGTAAATTCTTTTTTTTATGTTTAGAACATCCTAATATTGTCGAATCCTAATATTGTCGACCGCATATCGAAAAGCACATGAACAAGTCAGACGACCTAAGAAAAGTCCTTGGAAGCCGCTGCCAATCGGTCGCACTGGAAACGCATACATCCAGCTATGAACTTCAGGTGGCTGAGGTGATGATCCAAACTGTCCCATCCAGTATAACTTTACGTCGGTGTTATCATACGTGCATAATGAAACACAACTCGATACATCATTGATCGTGGCGCGATAGTCGGCCACGTCATGTTTACTAGATCAGACATGAACGCCCCATGTTGTTCAGCTCTCATTACCGAAATTAATGACGCTTCGTGTACGTCTTTAAAACAATGACGATTCACTAATATCAATTGACAAGATTCAATAACATTTGATGGTTAACAAATGGATAGCTTAGAGAGCTGTTACATTATATTATAAACCGACCACTTTGGCGAATGCATTCCGATTGCTTTATACTTATGTCAAATATGAACTAAGTTTATGCAAGAACTGTTAAAACATGACAGTTTTTTAGTCTCTATCTATCTCTATTTAGTTATTATCTGTATTCTCTATTTAGTTTTCTTGTTTTCTTCTGATTAATTAAGACAATTTAAATTTATGCGTTATAAATAAGTTTAAAATAAAAAGAAATCATTATAAAAGTAACTGCGACACTACATGCTCAACTATATTATTATGTTTCTGTGTCCAAAGAAGCCGAAACGTTACTTGTAATTCCATCTTATAAACTTTTTCATTTATAAAATTAATTAATATACCTAATGAATGCTTGTACACGGCACCGATGTACCAACTCACTAATTACTGTCGGCAGAATTTAAAAGTCCTCTACGAATGATACATTTAAAATTTAATAAAAATTGATATAGTTAATAAAGCCTCCGCAGAAGCCTTTCAATCATCGGACGTTTATTAAAACGTTAAAGCGGACGAAACATTCGTTTTTGGTATTTTGATTGTTTCTCTTAATGCTCTCTGAATGGCATTTAATAACCGCTTTTATTATTTATAGTTTGTTGTCCCTTTCGTTAATAAATAAGTTGTAGTCATATGAAACGAGAAAATTGTGCTGTAATGAAATTTTTTCGTATGATACCTTTTGTTTCGCAAAGTGATCATTGTAACCGTTCGTTTATAGTACTAACGAACATAACTAAGTAGAAATTTTAAATATTTCATTGTTTTTATTGTACTTTGATAAGGTATGCGAATTAACTACATAGTTTCCAAAATAAGTCAACAATCAAGTAAATCATAAAACAGATGGGGTCCATTACATTTAAAAAAAATGTCGAAACAGCTTAAAATACAACACATTACGTATTAATATTATATATCGTACTAATGTACGAGAATACCTGTAACTACATCTTTATGTCAACACAAAACAACTAATAATGTTTAATATGTACATGCATACCACAAATTCAAGACATATTTCTAAAGTGCCTGGTAATGATTATAACACACTTATGTTCATTAATCTTTGGATAAATTATAATTTATAATTCTACATGAAGGCAGCATTAATAAATTTGGTACGAGTGTATTGAAAACTTTCGGGTTATGATAAATAAATAACTGCCGTGGTGAACACAGGTCGTCTCCTAAGGCCGTGCGCAGCGCGTGCCGGGGCTTATTCATATTTTCATATCAAAAGGCCTGGCTGTATATCCTTGTTTGGGGTCGATATCTTTCTTTCCGAGGGACATTTCGCGTGGGAGAATTTAATTTGTTGCACTTTGCTTTTAATCGCATTACGATTTTCATATCTTCATTTAGTTGTGTCGAGACAGCGTTATCTCCCGTTTGCATAGGCGTCGGCCGACGCAATTTTGAATGATTATTAAAAGGGACCCGCTGATAAAGTTTAATAGATAGGTATGTTTGCAAATGAGGGTGTACGATATTGTTCTTTTATTGTTTAAAATTGAAGCGGATTTGCGTTTTTAAATCATGACAAAGAGATTAATAACATTTGCTTAATCACTCATTTTAGAAATTGATTGATGGGATGTGATTTAAATACTTTGTGAACTTTTTATAACATGGTGCGTCCTGATGAATAGCTAAAGCATTATGTAACGTTATGCAGCTATCATAATCATCAAGAGTAGTAGATGTAACGTGACGATATTTATTTTAAATATTTTCTTTGTAAAAGTTCCTCAGTCCAATGCGACTTTATTTCAAAGAGAATGTCTGCCTATCCTTCGTGTCTTTTGCAAATTGAGACAACTGTTACCAAAATATGATCGTGGCCATTCACGATTCAGGAATCGACGAACCCGAGCAAAATAATGCGTGAGACATTTACATGTCCGATAAAACGGCATTATACTGCGATTCGCGGGCGGACCACCGGCACCGGGCATTGTCAGATTTGTCCCTATTTCCATGAATTTTGTTTATTCAACATTGGCCCGTTGTTTGTTTTGTGCTTTTTTTACATATGATTTATCCACGCCCATTAGGTCACAGTGAGTAATGCTGCCAGCGCAGTCCCTCTCCGCAGGGCGTCCGATCTCAGTTCAAGATAATCAGTACACGTGTTGTCAACTTGTATGTTTTCATCCAAATACCGTATTTTGATAAATTTAACATTCTACATTAGTGTGATATGCCGATAATGACACCGTTTTATTAGTTAATAAAGCTGTGTCGATGTCAATTTCACGCGCCTAAAATTTGATTTAATGTTTGTCATATCATTCGAAATGACAGAATACAGTTTTTGGAAGAGATCCTTCTTTTATAATTAGGTATGTACTGATCAATTTATAGATACATACTGATTAATTATTATTTCATTAACAACTAATTATTTTCTAGTATATAGATAGAGCAAATAAGTTTAATTTTTCTTTAGGAGTTGAAGTAGGTATTTCACTTTTAAATGATCCAAAAAAAGTTGGTCATGTTGTTCATTCCGTGTATGTAACGATTAATATAATAAATTAATAAAATTATTAATATGATCATTATAAGGTATACCTACCTACTATAAAGCGAAGAGTCTGCAAATTTTATGCGTGTAATTCTGTTATGATGGGAAATACACAAAATCAGTTTGTGTAGGTATTTTGTTTGATATGATATTATGTATTGTACCTATTAATAAAACTCATAGTTATCACATTTATTTTGTTTTATTGCACCATATTAATATTCTATTATACTTAGTATACTATAGTTTGTTAATGTTTTAAAATGTCGTAACGTTCCAATGGTGGAGATTATTTTAGTCAAGACTTCGTGGGTTTGCCCGGTCTTTTGTTGCACTTTGCACTCTCGGGTCTCCACTCCATACATATTTATGAGTTATTGTTGTTCTGACTCGTTCTTTTCCTCGGCATCCAATCAGAACAAGTTGTGCGCTGCATATCTTTGCTTTCTTCTTGTTAACGATTTTACCACTTTGTTTAATGATTATAGAATAATACAGTCAGCAATACATTGATTTGTGTCGAGGATGGCACGTCAAACAATTTGTCCTGACTGTTATCTATGGTTGATAATCTTGTATTATGCCAATCCTTTTAGACTGGAGGTAGAGACACAAATCTTTTGACATCCTGGTGGTTCAGTAGATAGTGAGTAGACTCAGTAGAGTCTCAATAGACTCGAGTGTAGGTTTTTCGTAACATGCTCATTTTTTTACCATCTGTGGCAAACCGAACTCTTTTTAAAAACCTCTTTGTAAATAGTTATTATGTTTCCTTTTTCTTTATGGTTTTTATATTCTATGTTACTGTCACTTCACTTCACTTTTTCACCTTCTCGCCATCGATCGGCTCATATTTTTCTAAATAATATAAGTTTCCTTCATCCCTTCCTCTTTTCCTAATCTTTCCATCCTTAATATTTAAGTCCTACTCCTGGACGAAAGCTCCTACTTTTTCGTCCAGACATTATTTTTAGAAGTTATAACCATCCAATTACAAATTAAGTTTACCAAGCTTTCAAGTTCCTTTCTTAACGTTCAACCAAAAGGCGCTGTGTGAATTGGGTACATTTTATATAGAAACAAAAATCTTTTAATCATTATGGTAATAAGACAGCCGGTATTATTAAATTTCCGTGTCACCGTTGTTTCATGACTTATCCTTTTGTTAAACTCTTTGACTTGTGATTCTCATAATTTTTTTGTCGGTACAGTTAGTTCAGTTCCGGAATACTTCGTTTGCCGAAATTTTGAAAAATCCCATTTTAACACTTGTAGCTACATAGAGTCCCTTCGCACAAGGCTCTTTAAAGTTAATATCAGTGCAAAAATTTAAGTTCTTTAAGTCAAAAGGACTATTTAATATTCGTATAATATCGTAGAATAAAATACTTGTTGAATAATTTTGAAGTCACATAGTACAGTCAAGTGCACGTCGAGCTTTACACTTGCAGTACAATTTTGGCTCTTATGACTAGAACTTAAGAACGGTACAAAGTCCAATATGTTAAGCTCGACCTGCTCTGTATTAGAATTTAAACTGCTATCCACTGAAAACAAACTCTATACATAGTAAAGATATATCTCGACGTAATAACAGGAATATCTCGCAAAATGCGAATCGTTCCCATCCATTTTAAGATGTCGTCGACAGAACGGCCACCTCTCGCAAGAGCACTTTGTATTAAATCAACAGATCCAAAAACCATTCCGAGTACATTTGTTTCGATGAATAATAATGTGTAAAATGCCTTATTGTCTATAAGAGTATTGTTTTAAAGTTGAGTTGAAACTATTGTTTTAAATATCGCTATTGTTATGTATAAACGCTATGTGTTTATGTGAACGAAGTCATGACAATTATAATTAGGTTTTAGACTAGTTGTCATCGTCCAGCTTATAGAATAGCATATAAATCATTTCTTTGTTGTAAACTTCAGCAAACAAATGATACATAAAACAAACATTAAATGTAAATAGAAATTACAGGCAATATAAGCCCACTGCTGGACATAGGCAGCGCCGGCCTTAACCATCTAGGCGCCCCGCCCCGGGCGAGTCATGCACTTGGCGCCCTTTTTATTTCGTTATAATAAAAAAAACTTATTGGTTAGAGAGTCGCGTTAGGGGCAAGGAAGAGTTAGGGGCTTAGGGGCACTATGAGACGCCAAGAAATCATAAGAAAAATGTTTTTTATTTTTATTTCCCTCTTTTTTTGAACACTGTCACTGTCACCTTTGCACCAACCCCGTGTTTGCACCAATCACCAACCAATATGGCGTATATCTCGAAAACGGCTCGGATGCGATTAGTGCAAAACACTAAGTGTTCGTGAGTTAACACGATGGGACCAAAAAAGGGTAAAATTAGAAAAAAAACTAAAAATTACAAAACACGTAAAGAAAGTAAAGTAAATCAATTAAGCCTTATGCCATTATCATACTGATGTATTTCGCATGCAACATTTTATCTAAGAGTGCTAATTGACGGACTTGTTCAATTCTCTCTATGCGCCCCGGCCGGCGCCCTTAGGTTACCGGCGCCCCGGGCAGTCGCCCTGGACATAGGCCTCTAAACATGCACGCCAATCAGCCCGATCCTGTGGCCCCTGCAAATTTTACACTCCAGATTTTAAATTAGTTCATACCAATAATACCTTTATTATAATACTAGTTGCTGCCCGCGATGTCACCCGAGTTTAATTGTATGCACAACAGCGCCATCTATATCATTAGACTTTTGACCAAATCCTGCGGGAATCGCGTACTTTTCGGGATAAAAAGTAGCCTATGTGTTAATCCAAGGTATCTGCTACCTATATACCATATATCATAAAAATTTACCCAGCCATTTGAGCGTGAAGAGGTAACAAATATACACACAAACCTTTATAATATTAGTAGGATGAAATTGAGTTAAGTAATATAATAAAATTATTGTCATCCGTTACACGATTAAATTGATTTTGGCAACCAAACGCAACTGTATTACAATATTATTTACAAACGGACAATCCTATTAATAATTAATGTGAAATTTTGGATGATTCAGTGTTTATTTATTCCATCGTGCAGGAATACAATTACGATTTTAATGAAATTCTACAAACAGATCACTAGAACTAAACACATTTTTACATTTGTAAATCGTTTCTGCGTATTAGCAACAAAATTTTCTTTAAGGGTTATTATACGACAGCGGCCAAGCCGGCCAAACCCATAGCCGTATTCAAGTATGTACTTCATACCTTCTTTGTCGAATATTTGAAAACACAGTCTTACCTAAAACTTGTTTTCCTCTAAATCAAAATTATATTATAACAACTTGAATACAATCTAGCATTCATTTGTGTTTAAATCTCCTGTTTCATCTAAACGTTTGCTATTAACAAAACGCGTATCGTGCCTGTGTATACATACATCTCGGGCGCCGAGAGTTTCACAGATTTTAATTTTTCTTTTGTCTTTAAGGATCACGAAATGTTTTGTGTATGTACCTACGCGTTCCCCGGGAGGGCGATCCCCCGCAGGCTTCCTTCCTACCTCGCATCTAAAAAAAGTCTCGTTATAAAAATGCAAGATCAACAAAAACGCTTACGCTGGGTGACAAGTTCTCTTTGTTTATTATATTTGTTTATGTTATTTGGTTACGCCTGATGACTTGCTTTTTTGTTGTTTCTGTATCAGGATTATGTATGTTGATCCATTTAGTTGACTCTTGTTTCTAGCTTGTGTTCAACAGCATTGCATTGTAATGTGTTTTATTTTGAATAACTGCGTTGTCACCTATGATTATCTTATTTCGTATAACTAGGAGTAACTACTTGTAATAGTTTGTTATTAATTAATACAGTGTTTAATACATTTGCACTATTTATTAATACGTACGCATCATCTACATCATTCGCTAAAACTAGGTCTTAAAATTCACATGTTTGGAATTATTTTTAACTAGGTGTAGACAATGATGCAAGTATAGGTATGTTCGTAGCGAGGAGTCAAGGGCACGAGGCCTCATCGCCGTCCGCCGTCCGGAAATCATTCCATATAATAAAGAACAGCGCGAGAAAGCGGCCGCTCGCTGTGTGATCGATGCCCACAGCGCAGCGACAAAAAAATAACAAAATCGACTTAGCAAACATGTTTAATAAAATGAATGACTCGCCCGTATATCTTCACCTGCTTAGTATGACATAAATTATAATAACATTATGTTGTACACGTTCAAGAAGTCCCAACAAATTCTTATTCACTAGGAAATAAGACATTTTACAAAAAATATTGTCAGTGTTATTAAGATGAGTTTCAAAATAGAATAAAAGTTGAAATTCTTCTAATGTCACCCCGCTGTTGAACATCGTATGGAGTGCTTTTGTATGTTTACATGAATAATACGATGTGATTTGAGCTAGCTGTTAACTTTACGAATTAATCCTAGTTTCTATAAGAAAAGATATTTTTTAGACTTAAAATTTTTTGGAAAGCTCTTTCATCCTGGTTGCCAAATGTAAATTATGGTTGATAAATGTAGTTGAAACTAACGCAACGAATATTTTACAAATTAGAATAAATATACGTCCACTGTAATTAACTGTTTATCAGTATTTAACAAAGTAATTATTATTATGATTCAATTGGGCAATTTGAAAATTACTTCTTATCTTTTCTGATACCTAAATGAAGGGAAACAGACACTGTAACCCATTTACCACAGATAAGCGCTATAAAGTCACATTGAATTAGAAGCCGTCGTAAAAATCAATTAGATTGTCCATGATGACGCAACCGCACGCTTCCGAAGTCCCGAATTCCTTTTATTATCAATTAGATAGATTTATGTGAGAGTAGGTGCGGATTAGTCGAGTACGGGCCAGCGTGCGTGTCTCTGCCATAAGTAGAGAGCTTAGCCCCTGGGGACGATGTGACCCCTCAAGTTACACGATGACAGCTGCCTTTGTCATGTCCGGAGAGGAATTTTATACCGCGAAATTGACAGAAAGACCGCAAATCATCGATCGACAGTTTCTACTGATGAGAAATATTGCGCCATAAGAATATTTTGATTGTTGTATGCGGAGTGAATAAAATCTTTTTTACACTGGTTCTTCATACTGATTTTAGTACTGACCTGTCTAGCTGTTAATGAGACATTAAATTGTGATCGTCACAGTCAAATAAATGAAGATACTAATTGGGAAATAACGTGGAAGAAAGATTGAGATGCGTTGCTGCAACTGGCTGTGAGTCAGTAAAAGTATATTTATCAATTAAGTCACTAGACGAGAGAGCTTTTTTGACCTGTTTTTAATATCATGGACATGAAAAACAGGTCAAAAAGCTCTCTCGTAAGTGGACAATGCATCCTGATCTTCTGTACAGTCGCGTGTATGAAAAGGGATACATACTCGAGGCGTGTATGTGACAGCGGTGATTTCTTTCTATCAGAAGACATGATTAGTTTCCGCTCTTCAATCAATAAAGTCCTTTTCATAGTCTAAAACTTCACATGCAGATTTGATACTACGAAATCGACAGTAAGTCCTAAAACTGATTCAATGATCGAGCATCCCATTGCAATAAACTACGCGCTTGTTCTGCGCCTGAGTGAAACGGCCGGTTTCACGCGGTGCGTCTTATTTATGTCGTTCTACATCATCTTGTCCGCTTTTGTTAATACAAGAACTAAATCAATCTGAACCTTTAAAATTGAATTCATTGTGTTAAAGATAATTTTATTTGTTGTCTTGACATATTAATAAAGGAGTATTAATCAAGTTTTTATTGAAGTAAATTCAATAGATGGGCCTAACCGACTGTTAAGCTAACTTCACGTTCTATATTTTTTATTAATTAATACCATGACAATGATTATGTTAGGACCAATATACAAGAGCAACCTCAGTTCAATAAAATGAGACTTAATCAGCTGAGTTTTTTTAATGGTAGCTTCATTTGGTATTTTACCTCCGTCTTTCTTTTGATTATTGATTCAACTGAACACTATAATAATTTGAGTAGGTAAAAAAACTTCTGCTAGCGGAGCACATTCCATTCTTGCTTTCATAGAAGTACTAGAGTATTGCAAAAAAAGTTTCTGGTGAGTTTCCAATGGTGATAACTTTGAAGTATAACAATAGACATGCACCTTTCATAGTGAGTGAATTGCAAAAATCGAACAAAGATTTTTCTTTTAATTGAAAGTCAAAGATTAATTGAAAAAGATTGCATTGACCACGGAAGCATTGACCTGTGCGAGAATGACAATAATGGTTTTCCATAATTAATACCAATCACAGCAAAAACTGGAAACTCGTTTAATGGAACTTAGAACTCGGCAATCCAGGACCCCCAGATACGTGCCGGAACGTTCTATTGATTTGAAGATTATTCGTCTTGATGGAAATATGCGCAAGTTCGAATCCGATCGAAATAATAATGAGGCGAATCTTTGTTCCTGCTTCTTTAGGAGTTTAACCGAAATCAATGTGAAGTTGCATTGCTATTCCTTCAGATTTAGATCAGACATTAGATAGGTATAAGATTTATTTTATGTACATAATTTATGTAGACGTAAAGACAAATACGACAAATCAACACATAACCATAATAGGTTGAGAACAAAGTATATTCCTATAACTCAGCAAAACTTACAGTTCATTCAGTTCTACGATATTATCATTACAGAAAATCATACCCTCAATCATCTCCCCTAAAGAATGAGTATCTAATAAGAACACACTCCTTTAATATTCGTTACCATAATGTGGTTTAATCTAGGTCATTATTTGAGATAAACGATATAGGTATAATAAATTAATGTGCGTCAAAGAAGCTCTCGCGTCCAACCACCATCCTCAGACGAATTGCTTCAGATAAATTATAATAACAGTTTCAGTAATCTCCGATGTCGGTCGGAATGTGGTGGATCACATCGGAGTGGCGATCGACGCGGCGATACCGCTCCGACACATCTGGTAGCAGCCGCGGCGGCGCGAACCACCGTCCAAACCTATTTATCGAAGTCACAAAGATTTATTGTACCCCACTTCACTTAATAACACAACATCTAACGCTTAATGTCACGATTAATAATTAACTGCACTCAAAACAAATGCAATACATCAAAACGTTTTTGTTCATATTTACGTCCAATTTAAATTTACAAATTGGCAATTACAACGTATCGTTTTGATCTGTGTTCCAATAGTCGATCGAGTTCAACGATCGGATGATTGAAATAAAAAATTCAAATCGACAGGCGGTATCGTAAAACATAAAAATCTGTTTAGAATCGCGATAAATAAAACAGAACCGGTGATCTTCATACATACAGGGGGATATTACGCAATAGTTTGATTTATTGTTTTGGGCAAGGTGCACGAAATTCTAACGGGCCCTCAGGAAGCGTGATAGAATTTCGCCTCGGCAATTTTCTCGTATGAAAAACTACTCGAGAGCCTGTCGGTGATAAATGCGAGGGTATGAATAAATTTGCCCGTCCATAAAGAAATCTGGCGTGATTAGATTCGACACCTAAGGCAGGTGCTTACTTAAACATACCTATTAAATGTTAACAAAAATCCTTAATGGCCTGTACGCGTTGGTAATTACTTTGAACTCCTTCTGTCTCTACATAAACAAGTATTAGGCTAGCCTTAGGTCATATTTTATGAGTTCGGTTTAGTAGTTGCTACCGAATGATCAGATTCCTTGGGGCACTGTGATGAATTATAGGTTACAATAAAGGCTGGAGATTTGAGAGTAGATTATTACAGAATACAAGAGAAGCGGCCATGTTTTTATTACAGAAATTATAATTTGTCTTGCTCGTTCGTTGACCACAATATATATACTGTTTGTATTAATAGCATAGAATTAATTTTGAAATAATAAAACAAATTACAATTCTATAAATACTTTCTGACAATGAGAAAACGTACGAAGACCGAACTAATAATAATACATTATGATATTATTCAGAAACTTGAATTCGCAATGATTTATTTGCGAGAAAATTATCAGATAGATTTTTTTATTATTAGTATAGAAAATATAGATATTAGACAGTTAACAATGGAATAACATCACGAACAAGAAATGTTGGCAGAAAATTGCACCGTGAATATCGTCCCTAACAGACTCTAAAATGTTTATGGGATTCGAATTACGCAATTCTAACGACGACACGGGAGACCAATGTGTCAGTACATTATCAATAAATAGAAAATCTGAATGTACTGAATGCATCTCAATGATTTCAGTATTCAGAAACCTTTTTGTACAAAAAAAATAACCTTTAATTAGTAATTTTACCAACTTTCCACACAATATGATTATTTGTCCAGCCAAGTTAAACCGCATAAAGGCAATCAGGGGACTCTAAATCAACATACTTAGTCTTCGAAGGTACTTCGATCCCCTCATCTCTTAATACCTCCCACTAAAAGATAATGAGATAAAAGTACCTTTTTTATGGTTTTTGTTGCTCATATCTCGGAAATCTGACCAAAACTATCCATATAGCATAAAGATTGCTTGTTATAAAATTTCACATAATTTCCTACTGTAGATACTTTATAGGAAAAAAACGACCACAAAATTATAGATATTGAATTATAAGTAGAAAATGTAGAAGGAAAATATCCAATCAATATTACTTTCAGCGTTATCGAAGAGTTCAAGCCGCTGTAAAAGAACTGAGCATGCCATCTGTCGCGCACTGTTGGAAACACGTTAGGCCGATAAAGCAACTTCCTGGTCATACCCAATACCTGAGTTTTTGAGGGAACTATTAGTTCTAGGCAATTATTGACGATGGTGTCAATGAGATTTGAACGGCAAACTATCCTATAGGTAGTTAATATAAAAAAAAATGAATCGTTACAATCATTTATTAATTTGACGAAAAACAAAGTTATATTTTTGCTAATTACTAACGAAACATCGTGATCTAGGAGATTCGTGTGTAATTTATCTAAATAGCTATATTGCTGATTAAAAGCCGTGGCTTCAGCAAACATTTTTATTGCATCAATCCTCAGCAATGCTCTCGAATCTTCGTATAAAGGTGCCTATAAAATATATTCGGCCCGCACGCCCGTGGTTTGATTGGTCCGTACATTATTAGCTTCTATTTGTGTTGTCAATGTTTATGACTATTTTATGATAGCTGTTGGTTTTATTGCACATTCAATTGCTATAGTAACGGATTTGATTAAGTAAAGCAATCGTTATGTTTTGTTTGTCGCTAAATGAGTGCATTTTATTGGCACTATCCGACTGAATATGGAATATTCGTTTTATTATTCGTGTCGTCATCGTAAAATCGACGACGTATTTAAATAGCCTTATTATCTGTTTACGAGTTTATCAGAGTATAGCTCAATTTGTCTCTGGTGTTTACTTCACTGTTCGTTAATTTGCAGTTTTTGTTAATGTTTTGGGATAATGTTCAAAATTAGAACCACATAGGTACATTTTTGCATTATTTACTTTTCGCGTTCTCCTCTTTTACATACTTGCTAAGTGGACAACGGTGTTGGCAGCTCGACTTACGAGTGAAGATAGCTACCTAGCGGCGAGAGTTCCTCATCAGGTAAGTTCCATCTTGCTGCTTCAATGTCTTCTAGTTAAAATCTACCTCTATTAAATATCTACAACAAACAGTTTCATTTATTTCTTCAATATTTTCTTAAGAAGCAATCGAGGTAAGTATTTTCTTTCTAATATTGGTAATAACCATTTACTTTTATGTACAATTGAATTAAATATTTGCCAATTCTATTTTATAAATTACTTCATTTAAATAATTGTATCCAATCTCTTGTACCTAACTAACAAGCTTTATTTCAGTTCTAAATATTAATAACTACCATCCTTTCCTGACTTAGTACGAATGTACGAAAATCGTATTGGTATTATAAGTCTATCTATACCCATCTGGAATAAAGTATCTGTAATAATGATGAAAACTTGCAATTACGTGTAGTGGTTCTGAAATTACTCAGACATAAGCAAACTCCTAAGATTTTTTCTCTTTTTATGATAGTATGTGTACCTAGTAGAATAACTAAACTTTAAAGCCGAAATCCACAGTTCAGCATCCAGCTACTTTAAGATCCTAATTAATATTGCTATTTAGGGATGAGTAAATTTACTAAGAACCTAAGTAATTCTAACGACTACACCACATACTAATGCTACCTAGTGTTCAATAGCTTTTTTTGACCTCTACTTGATTAAAGTTTGTGTGTATAAGATGGTGTATTTCCAATGTCCACTCCACGCGTCTATATTATATGGTCATCCGGCCGTGGAGCGTCACGTTTGCCTCGGGAGACAGGGTTAATTGTTCACTGCCAATCTGCAAATCTAAATATCACATCTTCGATTCCCTTATAAGAATCACTGCAAAAAGCAACAATAAAATTCGTATGTAATAAATTAATAAAGATTTTGTTAAAATGTTTATCCATAAACACTAATCTAAAAAGCATTCAGTAATATAATCATTCTGGTGTTTAATTAAATTCACTTTAATTAAAGTAATTCACTAAGCCGGGCAAACAACGGACCCCATAATTTTGGTACCACTCCACAGTTGAAAAAAGCCGTTCTTTTATTACCCTTTAAGCATTGTTTAAGAGGTAAGGGAGAGACCCTTCTGTAGCCAACGACTTTTACCGACTCATTATCGACTTTTTCACGTTTTTTTTAACATTCCTCAATATTAAACTGCTCTTTGGTTAACTTGATTTTCTTTTTAGATCTTTCATTGGTTTCAATTAATTTCATCAAGGACTTTTAAGCTTTTAGATTCATTTTATTAGTCGTCTTTGAAACTTTTTTACAGATCTCTTACTTATATACTTGATTTTAACATTTCAAAACATTTTTTTAGGTTTTTATCTATTTACGAAAACTATATTAGATAGATTCCGGTTTTTTAGGCATTGTTTCAATTTTATATAATTGTAATACAAATACTATTAAAAACTATCTCAGATTTATTAGTACTTATTTACTTTAAACTACTTCCAAATCATAAAGGGTTTATTGTGCTAAAATGTAAAAAATAAATGGAATTTTAAAAATAAATAACACATTTAGGCTTCTTCAAAAAAAAGGTGGGTTACATCAAAAATGAAACTTACTCCATTGAAATAAAGATTTAATTACAATCGTTACATAATTTTACTCATAATAATAATAATAGGTATATATTCTATAAATAACTATAAAGAACATTTAATAATTAAGCGAATGTATTCGATTTTGGTCACATTGAAATTTTTCGTTTGATTGCGTTGTATCTTCCTGTTATTGTTAAAAGAAGCCTCAATTCGTGACCTATACACATACAGGCTAAAAATTCTATATGACAATAATATTGCTGGCGAGATTGAGCCATTCCCATTCCCATCTATCCAGGACCAGTTAATTTTAATAAAACGTCTCAGAAATCTCGTTGTTAAGGTTATATATAAAAAAAAAACATTCTTCAACATGGGTTTTTATAGCTTTTGATACATACTTCGAACATGATGTTTGATTCAATTCCATTCTTAAAGTATTGACATAATTTGCAATGGCTTACACATGATTTAATTGCTATACAATAAAACAGAAAGATTCTTTAAAAAAATTATACTGTCTAACCCCTTTGAATACAATGATTTTTTACATCCTGTATGCAGCAACACATTCGTTACTTTTTAATTGGATATCAGTAAAATAAAATCCAAAAGTAACACACATCTCTTCTGTTCGTCTACATAAACCACTAATTAAATTGCATAAATTTTAATATAACCTTCATATTCCCAGATGTGCAGTAGGGTAATTCCAGGAGAGGTGCCGCACTGGGATATGTGCCGCGATTTCAAGTTTACCATGTTCCAAGTATCGTAGGTAAAAATTGTACTGCTTATATTGAAGAGCGCTCCCTTCTACCAATAAGTACCGCTCGGATTGTCGGAGAGTGCGCGCGTTTCTTCCGTGTGTGGTAAAATCTTCCGCGGCGAGTACCAGAAAAGCCACGAAATTATATTGGTAAGTACGCATTATCGAATTACTTTTTTCTCGGTCGCTTAATGAATTAGCTTTTAATATGATGTAATTCACTATTATGTAAAGTATACGATGTGATAATTTTAATTCTAATTTTCTTATTACTTTATTTATTATTAAAAAGGGCATGTATCCTCTACTAAAAGGATAGTCGCCTCAATTTTTGTGGCCATAGTTGCCCTAAGGGCACCTATACCTATTACTTTTTTCTTGTCACAGGTGGGCAAAATGCCTTGGAAATACCGAAGAAAAGCAGGCGTCGTCCCGCGTCATGTTACGTGGACTGAAGAGAGCTTACGGTTGGCGTTCCAGGAGATGGAAAATAAAGCGAAACGTGTGAACGAAATTGCAAGAACTTATGGCATACCATAAGGCACCATAAATATTTATATTTTTTATGGCAAAGTTGATTGCGCTTTAATACTTAAGATTATGAAGACAATATTTTATGTTCCTAAAAGTTTAGTAGTTTTGGCTTCTAAGATTATTATTGTTGAGTTTTGTTAATAATTATTTCTATTTTTTATACCAAAGTTGATTGCGCTTTATTACTTATTAAGATTATGAAGACAATTTTTGATGTTCCTAAAAGCGTTGTACTTTTTGGAAAATTTTAAGATTATTATGTTGAGTTTTATTAATTATTATTTCTATTTTTCATACCAAAGTTGATTGCACTTTAATAATTATTAAGATTATGAAGACAATTTTTTTTATGTTCCTAAAAGTGTTGTACTTTTTGGAAAATTTTAAGATTATTATGTTGAGTTTTATTAATCATTATTTCTATTTTTCATACCAAAGTTGATTGCACTTTAATAATTATTAAGATTATGAAGACATTTTTTTTATGTTTCTAAAAGTGTTGTACTTTTTGGAAAATTTTAAGATTATTATGTTGAGTTTTATTAATCATTATTTCTATTTTTCATACCAAAGTTGATTGCACTTTAATAATTATTAAGATTATGAAGACAATTTTTTTATGTTTCTAAAAGTGTTGTACTTTTTGGAAAGTTTTAAGATTATTATGTTGAGTTTTATTAATCATTATTTCTATTTTTCATACCAAAGTTGATTGCACTTTAATAATTATTAAGATTATAAAGACAATTTTTTTATGTTTCTAAAAGTGTTGTACTTTTTGGAAAATTTTAAGATTATTATGTTGAGTTTTATTAATCATTATTTCTATTTTTCATACCAAAGTTGATTGCACTTTAATAATTATTAAGATTATGAAGACAATTTTTTTATGTTTCTAAAAGTGTTGTACTTTTTGGAAAATTTTAAGATTATTATGTTGAGTTTTATTAATCATTATTTCTATTTTTCATACCAAAGTTGATTGCACTTTAATACTTATTAAGATTCTGAATACAATTTTTTGATGTTCCTAAAAGTGTAGTAGTTTTGGCAAATTTTAAGATTATTGTGTGAGTTTTGTTAATTATGATAAAAAGAGATCATAATTTAATAAAGACTGATTTAATAACATGCTTGTTTGATTTAAAACGCAAATTAAATATAAATAGGCATCTATCCGCATAGCAGGCATCTATCCTTTTTAGCTTTTTTGGGATGTGCCTTCTATCCCGCACGAGAGGCGTCTATCCCATTTTTAAGAGGTCTACGGAAATGCGATTTACACAAATCGTGTACACAATAAACACAAATAATAAACATAATATGATAGATTAAAGATTGGACTTCCCAGACACAAGAAAAAAAAAATCGATACACATTTATTTACTAAGTTACAGAGCTTTTTCAAAAAGTGTGGCACCTATCCTGGAATTACCCTAAATTTATTATGGCCTCACTTTACTCCATCATTGATAAATTCAAAACATTTCTGTTTTTATGAATTTCTTTAGCATCAATTTATTTACCTATTATAATATAACCCACATGACTAAATCCAACATCAAACAAATAAAATTCCTATAATCCCGGTGCCAGTCGAAAGACTATGACCGATATTAAAATAAAATATTAAGAATATGTTTATTTACAATGTATTCTAATAATACTTTTAATCAATATTTATAAAATTTCAATCGACATGTCATTTAACCACATCGACGATAGCGAAACCATACTAATTACTTTGTACACTTCTCGAAAAAAAAAACTAAAATAGAAAATCTACAAAACATTTTATATACAATGACAACAACAATAACCAAATCGATGATCGGTAATCGATTATACATCTAGATTTTAACAAAATGAAACGGACTGTTGCTACACAAACAATTCGGAATAAACTAAGCTCATATAATTAAATAGAACCCAACTAATCCACAAATAGATTGTGACACCAAAATTGGAAGAACTCAAAGTATAAACACCATTACAATTATTTTACACATTCCCAGTCCAAGAACACGTACAATGTACAATAATTATACTAAAATCAAAATAGAATCATTAAAATTTTACACATAATTGCGCATTTCCTGTAATCTATAAATAATTTGGATATTATTTTCGTAATATTCTTAAATCTATAAAAATACTGAGCAACGTCGATTTCATACAATGTTTCTGTCGACGGGTTTAATAGAGCCGTCGCTTGCGATCACATCCGAACGAAATTTAAGTACATAACGATTAGCTATAGGTACATTATAGTAATCTGTGCATTTAGTAGTTTAGAATTTACACCATGCGATATACAAACAAAATGTATGTGTACCTAACCAATCATTTACAGTCTACGAATGTAGTCATAAGTTGCTATAGTTTAAGCCCCATGTTATGATTCTGCATCGCAAATTTACGACATAACTGAAACACTGTGCCACTGAGAAAGTTTGATTGTCCCTAAGGGTTGATGCGCCGAGCAGCGACTCAGCTTTCACGAGCTTTACCTGAAACAAAGGAAGTCACGTTTAGAAACATGTCTACTTTATCATAAATCGACATAAGAATAAATACATATTAAATTCAATTAGTTTAAGTGTAAAATTCATAGTGAATGTGATCATGCCTACATTAGTTTACCTTTAAGTGAATGCGCGTATAAATTTCATGGATTTTGTTAATTTAATTTTAATTTGTACGGCAATAAATAAAAATAACGACACTGACAGTTAAAATAATAAAAGTACCTACTCCTTAAAAAGAATAGCGGTATTTAAATGAATAAAAAAGGATGTCCACTCGGATAGGTGTTCCGATTCTATCGCGGTGTCGCCGAGCGCGCCCGCCGCTGCGTTCACACATATCAAACAAAAAAGAAAAAGTCCAAACCAATCGAGATGAGGTGACGAAACGTTCAGTCTCATTATCTGAGAATTTATTAACGAATCGTCCCGACCGGAAAACCAAAATGTGAAAGAAATAAAAATTCGACCTCGGCCGCGGTCATCTAAAGTTTGTACGGCGTCAATGAAAAAAGAAGTCAAACAGGTTGGCCGGACGACCTGCGACTGAATGAAACAGAGAAGGACCCGAGCGAGGATCAACAGATAAGAGGGAAGATTAGGGCGTCAAAAAAAAATAAAGCGGTTTTAATGCAGAGGTAGTGTTGTGAATGAAGAGGATCCATTGAGATTCCGCGCCCACGCACGCCAGCGACGCGTTGTCGCCGTGCAGGTCGTCTGCCGTGCGTGCGCGCTCGGCCCTCGTCAACAATACAGCCTTGTGCATCTTACATAGCGTTTTGTGTCTTACGAACAATTCGTGCTTTGTATTATTCAAATTGGGCGCAGTCAATGGGATTAGTGCTAGGTGCGCCGGTATTACGACCGTATTGATCATTGGCCACTTCCTGTCGAACAATGAATAATGAACCAAATAAATCAACGCTTGACACTGAGCCGTCCCGAATTAAGTATTTAATGGGATCAATTCGTGATCTGGTAGCGATATTTAGCAAATAATAAGTTAAAACGACACAGGTATGTTATTTAAGTCGAAGACAAAAACCGTCGTCGCAGTTGTTCTTTTTGGGGCTACTTTAAAGGTATGCCGCGATAAGGAGTTATTTTCGCGTCAAGGAATTCGAGGGACAAAAAGGCGTGAAAACAAAAATAATACAAAACGTTTATAGATGTGAATTTGTGAGCGTTTGGCTAAAACAGAATTCTTGGCGATTCCGCGCTGTGCGGCAGCGTCGGCGACGGCGATTTATTGTAATGAGACGAGGATGCCACGACGGTTCCCAGAAAACCTTTGACGACTCCCAGAAAAATGCGACAAGTATCACCGGCGGATATAGGTGCATAGGTAGACATTAGGATCTGGTTCACCGTTTATTCATTATCTTTCATTAATAGCTTTAGCTTCTTTCAACTAAATCTTGCTAATTTATTAATGACATCATATTATCTTGTTTAAAATTCATCGCCATTGCTCGCATGTGCTCATTAACTGGATTTATTAAAAAGGTATAAATTACTATTAGTATTTTAAACTTTCTATAGTTAGTAGGTACCTAAACCTAATAACAAACACTATTACTAATTTCTTAATTTAAAATGTTTTGCTCGATTTGTTATATTTGGATAATTACTCATTCATAGCTGTATTACCTGATATCGCAAGATTTCTTGCGAGCCTTACAATACAGTCATGTTCATATTATAGCGGAAGAGCTAATTTGGGCAGGTCACCGCCGTACGTAGGCATGTGGTGCGCATACCGTTGACACTGACAAATGATGCAAGATTGCAATCTCGCCCTCGCGACGCGCGTCGCCCTTCCGCGCGACTCTACTCCATTGTTTTCAATTACCGACATGACATCCCGGCGCGAGTCGGCTACTAAACCGCAACTCTGTTTATGGCTTTCTCGATATCTTTACTACGATCATCCATTTACGATCGCGTCCCTCATTTACATGTGTGCGTTACGTCGCGGCAGCTCTTCGCAATTTGAATCAATCAGAAACTCACCGCTAGTGGTGCGCGGTCCGCTTTCAGACGGCCGACACGAAACCGTTGTGATGTTGTTGGGAGCTGTAATAGGAAACATTCACTCTTGTCACGTTGTGAAGGAGATCGAGTTCGCCTACCTAGTATCTAGCACGGGCGACTATAAAATAATAAATATTAATATTAACCTTTTATAGAATGGCTTGAATGCGGCAGATCCCTCGTTGTGATGCGGCTGGTTAGGTTGATGACTATTAGCCGCGTGGTGAGGATTGTGGTAGGGGTCGCGCTGCGGTGACTGCTGGTGTCGCGAGTAGCAGTAGCCAGAGGCACCGCCACTGCCCAGCGGATTCGCCACACTCGGCACCTTCATGTTGGGTGGTGTCTGTGGTGGCGTGTCAGTTTGCACGTCGGGGAAAGCGGCAGGATGCACGCATGGGTGCTGCCCGGCATATTGTCCACCAGGAAATCCACCGTAGCGGCCGTAGGAGCCACTGGCCGGACTCGCCGCAGCTGTGGCAGGCAACGCGAATCCGTTGGAGCTACCGTCGACAGCTGCTGATCGATCTTGTCCGTAGGAATGTTGTGGCCACGGTTGCGCGGCTGGTGGGGGTGTTTTACAGGCTGCCGTGTCTGCTAACGACCATATCTTTGGCTTAGACGCAGGAATTGGCACGCCACAGTCCGATGATCCGCGTTTCGCTTCCTCCTTTATCCCGTAGCCTAACAGCTGGTGATGCATACCTTGCAGCAGCTCGTCGCCCTTCCGGTCCTCATCTGTAAAGATAATCGTATTCATCGATCATATTTATGTCCGATAGGCAGTAAACGTGGGACATTATGACATCGCAAGCAGATTAGTCGCAATAGCTACACTCTAATGTACCGACGATAAAAGGAGCTTAAAAACTCAATACCCAGCTTATTGAACAAGCGAGGTGACCGTTACACGCGGGACGTAAGTTTTAGCTCGTAAGAAGCGAATCATGGACTCCCTCTAGAAAAGTCGTGTGAAAATACGTTTGGCGTGCAGTGACCCATTCGTTAAGTGGTTATCCGATTAGCGAAGTGAAAATACCACTTTGGGGCGCGACTCCCCTGCCGCGGGCGCGCTGCCACCGATCCCTTTCGTATTTAAGCTGAGCATTTATTTCGCATTTGCCGGCGCGCCCTGCGGCACTTACTGCGAGCGGAATGTGCCCCGCGACACAATTAATGGTCAACCTCGCTTCTCGTCCTTTCTTCTATTTTGACCGCTGTACGCATTCTTTTTATTTCCACAAAATGGAAAAGCAGTTGTTTTTCGAAAATTCATACTGCGTTATCGCGATTTAGATCGTAAGAGCCGTGGTATAATCCGCGCTACCTTCGATAACATCTAATAGCCGCCGGTCGGGCCCACTTATTTTAAACCGGCAATGAATTTAATCCTAACACCGTTTTCGCTTCAAAAAATTTGATGTTATTGTACAATTACACAAAAATGTTTATTCAGCGAAATTTTATAAGGCTCTAAGTATTATCATAATGCCATTTTCCGTTGTAAAGTGGCTTTCGGAGGGCGCGGGGCGGGTTGGGGCGACTAATGAAATTCAGAGGCCCGTGCGGGCGGGGCGACGCAGGGCGCGAGGGGCGCGGGGGAGGGGAGCGACCGCTCGACTTCATTCTCTTTATTCCATTTAATGCTGACTGCTTCTAGCTTTTAAGAGGGGTTATCCGCGTTGCCCTTCACTAGGGATAAATAGGGACGCCACTGATACTCTGCGCGAAGATATTTATCCGGCAAATTGTTTTAATTTTCATTGTATTAATCTAATAAAGGCCCACAACGACGGGAGATAAGCGAGAATTGGATGATTTCGTAATGTTTTATTTTAGCAATATGTTTATTGTATACGCCGAGTTAATTTCTTTACAAATTGTTAGGGAGACGTTTATTGAATTTGCAATGTTGTTGGAAGCTACTATGGAGATTTAACAACATTTAAGTATTTTAACTCGTCCGTTATACTATTACCAGAATAGTTTTTAAAGAGTTCCCTGATAAAAATGACATGTTATTCTTCGGGGTCAAAAATTTCGAGGCCGCCATTAGTAGGTATACTATACGAAACGTCTAACGAGTCTAAAGGAGAACGCTTATCACAAATAAGTCAAATGTACCTAAAGTTTTTTTCTTTCAAATAATTATAATAAAGAGCTAATTTGATGATTATTGAAAAGTCAATAAAATTTTATCTAAACAAAAAATAGCTTGCATTATTTTTTATCATATATTTTTTTAATTTATTTAAGAAATACTAAGGAAAATGACAATATTTTAAAACCTTTATTATATTTGAAACAATTAGTTTTGGCCTCTATGTTAAATTTTTCTGATGTTTTTTGCAAAGTTACTGTTATTTTAATTGCAAACATAACAAAAATGGAAATGTTCAATTATACTGTAGTGGTTAGTTTACCAAATCCGCCATAAATATTTATCGGACCCCGCACGATATCCGCAGATATGCAAACTACGCGATTATCCTGGAAGTGACTATACTGCAGCACAGTAATGAAAACAGTGTCTCATTTTCATACGTATGGCTTTGAACGCGACTAATGTACTACTGTGTGTGAGCACGCAGGCGCGGCCATTGCCAGCTTCCATACAAAACGCTCTGGCATTAGTTCAAGGTACTGTCTGTACACTTGGCGCAGTGGGAGCGTGGAAATCGGGGACGCTTCACACGTTGAGTGGTTTTCCCCTTTAGTCATCGGGGGCGAAGTGAGACATAATAAAAACGCGTCTCGGCCGCGGAGGGCACTGCGTCATCCCCTCAGTATCCGAAGCGCACTCCACTGCAATTTATTACTCCTTTGGCCAACGTTTGCCCCGATGTTCACTTGTTTGTATTAGCTGTACTAGTTTGCCATTAACGCCAGACGGATTAATATTTTGTTGGGAAGCGTGCTCGCTACAAAAATTAACATTTATTGGCTGGGGTCAGAAATGAACCTTTTATTCATGAGTGGCTTAGCCCGGGATAGTTCTATATGTTTGTTTGCCGACGACGTCCTAGGGATCGCGTGTGAAAGCTTTTATATTGGCTTTGTTTGGCGTGACTTATCATGATATATTACATGTCGTGAACATTGACGTTTGGGCGTCGGCAAGCGTGGAGAGGGACGTCAACAAACAGTTCTATGAGAAAGCATAATGTATTGTACAACTGTAGGAGAGATCAAGACTAAAAGTAAAGACTTTGAATATTGTTCATTCCCGAAAAGCACGAATAAACACTGTGATTAAAGTTGTTTTCATGACATGAAAATATTGCTTATTGCCATGGCTAACAATACCGTCTATGTAAAGTAAATTGTTTTTTTACTTCTATAACATATAAATATCGATTATTTATATAGGGATATTCAATGTTTCCAAAATCCGGTCGTGTTTGCTCACCATAACAGAGGAATCATAGTAATAATCTCTACTGGGGGTGAAAACAGTATGGGAACATTAATTATATTAATACTTGTAATCATTTTGTTTGACAATAACTTTCCCATATTAATTTGACAATTAGGCTTCTTGTTTATGAAAGACTAAAGTCGGAGATACACTTCTGTGTTTTGGTGTGCGTAGCATGTGTTTCTTATTAGCCTGCAACACAACACGCTAACAATTCTAATCTAAATCCAGACACGATTTTAATCTTGCTCCCAGGTTCTCTATGTTCAATAACGATCGGTATTTCTCTGGACCATAATATTATTTAGTTACCTTCTACTTTCACTATTTCCTCAACTAAATCCAAATACACTTCTGAATGTGGCCTAAGTACCTATTACTTATCTGTATTTCTATTGGCAATTGCTCTGGTCAGCACGGGTGCGTGATTATTTCAATCTAACTAAATATAACAATATGACTTGACGTCAACGGAAAAATTAACTAACAGTTATTAATTAATCTCTTTCTCTCATCTCGATCTCTGTCTCATCTGATGATGATAAGCTGTCTATAGCCAACATGTGCTCTTGTATCTCTGATCTAAACTAATACGATTCTACCCCTCAAGAGAATACAGGTGCAACTATCATAACTGCACTAACAATGTGCATGCATCATTCTTAATAAGCATGGTTAGCATGCAATAAAGTGTTATTATATCAAATATTTCTTTCCCAGACTACTACCGTGCGTGCTCTCAGCAATAAGCCGTCTACAAAACGACTACAGTTGTGTCGCTTGTTTTTCAATGTTAACTTCTTTTAATCTCAGTTAATTATGGCACATTCACGTTTAAGTATTATTTTTTGCTATTTCACTTTTTAATTTATGGAGTTTCATTTTATGGCACGCACTTATAAGCGAGATAAAAAAAAATCACATACTCTCTTTATGCCATTTTGCAATTTAGTATTTTTATATATACCTACTTAAAGATGTATTGAATGAGGTAAACCAAAACATTATTTACAAAAAAAATATTGACTCTCCTAATGAACATAATGAAAATTGATTTTACCTTTATTAGGTCATTGGTAGTTTTAAAGTTTCACTTTTCATTTTAGCTTGAATATGATAAGTCAATAACTATGTAAGTATGTTATCCATGAAAAATTGTATATCTAAGATGGAGTTCGAAAAACTAACTCTCTCTTCTTTCTTCCTTGGGAATAACAGTCATGATATTATGACATAAATTAAATTTTAGGCCATAGCCGTCACGTGTAACAAAGTAATTTTCAGTGACGCATGAATGTAACTGTGCACTTTACATTTAGACATAAGCCGTCTATTGAATTTGGAGGAGTCATAACAATCAGATGAGGGACCCCACTTTGGCGGAAGTCGCCGTGGGGCGCGTGCCTGTAATCCTCAGCATGGGGATACGTCTTTTCGATTTTTATTTCAAGTGAGGGTTGGTGTGATATTACTGATTAATGGAAAACTAGATGCGGCACTCTTTTTTTTAACAATCTAGTATTTCTATCACTATATTTTAAAGTAAACAAAACTGATGTTCCATTTGCAGCAGTTGACATAACTTTTAGTTATCTGGTGTCAGTGTTGTCATGTTTTCATACTCCACTAAATTTGGCTAAACAACAATTAATCGGGACCAGCGCTTAACAAGTCCTTTGAGGCTTGATGATCACAGCAACAATATTCTGGCTTACTATTTTTGGAATTATTGGCGATGAAATTTGAAGAAGTTACTAGAAGAGGTCACCTGAAGGTCACCATAATCCATAGAACACAACCCTACACTGGGGGAGTCACTTAAGCCATAAAGGGCCTTAGAAGTGGAAATACGCTCATTTCTTGAAGGTCCGTAAGTTGTAGTGGACATTTATGTTGTAGTTGAAACTCATCAGATGACTCGTTTTATGAAACGAGGTAGAAAAAGTAAGTTTCTTAATGTAACTAACTTATATTTATGTTAAAAAAGTAAAATAGAACCTACCTTATGGGATGTTTGGGGTACATGAATTAAATAAAATACTGTAAAATCTTTATTTATTTTTAAACAAAACATCATACCTTCCTTGTATAAACTAGATATTTTAAAGATTGTGTTAGGTTCATAACTGATTTGCTGCTGTTATTGTGTAATTCATTCCATTGGCTTAAACTTTATTGAAATTGAACCCACACCCTTGCACATCTCGACACTTCGTTTAATATCGGTATTTTATGACCCTAAGCGCCGCTGTTCCCGGCAACCGAGACGGCATTCAAACCGCGAATTAAGTATACTCGTGTCCCTACAATAGCGGGCTTCATTAGGCGACGTATGCCTCCGTTAGCCGTGACGCCCCTGCTAACACTTCCATTAGCGGCGTGAAGTTTGCAATGAAAACACTCCTATTCCAAACCTTCTTTATTGTAACAATGTCTACTTATAATTTATGTTGTTGACGACCGTTACTAACAACCTCTCTCAGTGTTATTCCGCGCACGCTCCGCCTGCACTTTTATTATTGCACTTACGCTGTGGAAACAATACATCTATCCGACAACACACCTCGAGCATCATAACAAGAGGTGACGATATACGCCGCAGGGAAAACGTTCTACGTTCAATTGAAACACATTATAAATCCCCAAAACCGTACTTACTTACGTTCCGACGGAATATCCTCATAAAAGAAACGATCCACGAACTCGACAAATCCTTTGGCAAGAACATGAAGTAGGGCAGATCGTCTGACAAGCCGAACGCGACCTCCGAGCGTCGCCCCGTTGTACCGGCGAACGGAAAAAGCGTTATATGAAATTTGGGCAAGGCGCCGCCCACTACTACGAATAGGAAATCCGGGAGCGAGGAGCGGTTACGCACAGTTACACGCCTGAGACCCACTCCCCCTCTCCTCCGTACGCGCCCTCCCCCGGCCATCTCGCCTCCTCTCCGGATGCCGCACACCCTGCAGCCCTCAGCCACGTTATGCCAATTCACTCGACGATTTATACACCGACAAAATTAAAGCAATTTTAAACGTTCAACAACACCGGCTTCTGTCGAACATGGAAACATGAACTGCTTACACTAAATAAATTAACGCTGTAGATGGAATATTAACATTCGCTGTTGCAACAGTTTTAATAAAAACTGGTACATAATATTAGTCAAACGATGCAATTCGCAAAGCAAAAAACATGGACATTTTGCACAGATATGGTTTGGCCCAGAAACTTGAAGCGACAGAGATAAAACAACATTCGACAGTCAATACAATTACTTACTCGAGTAGGTAACGTGAGATGTTGACTATCCAATGTTGCACAGCCTCGTTTAAACCCACTCGGTGACAGCTAACACTCTGTTTTAACTTAAAATTGTACAATAAATTTTTATTTAGAACATTATTTTTTGAGTGAGCACAGTCTGTTCTAAGTATGGGTGTAAACGTGGTCAAAAGAAATTAGCTCTGCTCACCTTTGTGAGTTTTAATTTTTTCGTCTTGTTCGTCTTTGTCCTTCTCTTCGTCGGAGAGCATTGTGTCGTCATCATCATCTGTTTTGTTTTTAGGTTCCCATGTCATCTTGTTCTCCTTCTTGAGACGTCTGCGCGCGTTCGCGAACCACGTCGATACCTGCGTCAGCGTCATTTTAGTAATGATCGCCAGCATTATTTTTTCCCCTTTCGTCGGGTATGGGTTCTTCTTATGTTCGTTCAGCCACGCCTTGAGCGTTGCCGTCGACTCTCTCGTTGCATTTTTCCGCCGGGCAGCTAAATCGTATCCAGCGCCATATCTGTCGACAAACACGTTTATACTTACATATACCTAAAGGGCAAATAACAGTTATACGCTTCTGGCCTTAAATCAAAAACATTCGCTCGAAGACATGTCGGAATTTGGAACCACGTTTCTACTGGTGATAAATCATCAATTAGTCTTTGGTACACACATATTAAAGGATAAAGAAAAGTGCTGATTAGATAAAAATTATATCCATATCTTGTCATTATACATATAAAACAATTTAGTAACAATGGACACTTCCATAAATCTATCTACGTCAATAATAAATTTGAATAGACAAAACAGATTTTTGCACTAGTCGCCATCCACGCGAGTAATAAAGTGGCTTATAAATTCGTAACAGATAGGCGTTTTATTTGAGGCAATAGATTTCTCGTAACGGCAGCAAAAATAAAGCTATCGCGGTAGAGCGGAGCGACATTCGATACACTTTTTAGGGCTACGGTCCCATTTGCATCCGCATTCTAAGCGTAATTGTGGCGAAACGTTCGTTCCCCTACAGTATTCGTACCTGCCTTCGATTTTCTCGGTGACATGACAAAGGCGCGGTCTGAGGGGCCCAATAAATAGGCTTCGCGCGTGAAAATAGTTAAAAAATGGCGGGGCTTGCGATATGTTTGTGCAAATTGAGTCTTTGAATGTGCGTTTTAGAGTTTAGTATCGGAAAAGCCTTGGTAGATGTTTTCACAAACGCGTTGTTCACGACGCAAATGTGATTTGCAAAAGTGACAGCATTTGTAGTTTTATTACATTTTGTCTGTTTTGATCACACGGGGATTTCGGGGTACCTATAATCTTTTTGTACTAGAGGTTACTTTATTTTCCCTACGGTTTTACAATTTAATTTTTTACCCAGCGGCGTGTCAAAAATATTGAAAACATTGGACAAAAGAAAGATTTATAATTAGTTCAGTTTTAGTTAGTAAGTAGGTACCATTAGTAGTAAGCAAATTGACTCATATATTTATTTGAATAATAATTGCAGGCTGTAGAATTTCATACCTAAGGATGCGTCCAGATTATATAAGTAATAAAAAGTTTTTACAACTGTAATACGTTTGCTAATATAACATGTTATAAAAACTACCTAATAATAATAAAAAAAACGAAAAAAGTTACGACCTTTTTTATTTTAGTTTCGTTAAGATTAAAATATAAAATATCATCTACCTTATATCCAATTTTTAGCAATACATTTTTTTTGTAGTTGGTAAACTAAATGTTAACTACGTTACGTTACTACATTACGTTACTTACTAATATTATTATGAATGATAAAGTAATTCACTTTAGTCGATTTGTTTGAAAGACTGAAACGAACGGATTTTTAGAGGATTTCCTTATTGTATCTCTCAAGACAGTGTCCTTCAACTTGGTTCACTAGAGGGCGGTCCGGTGCATCTCGTTGCAACTGCAGGGCGTTGTTGCAGCGCAGGCGTGGGCATCGTGGGCGTACTCGACACCAATCGATCGAGACGCCATCTTGCGCACGGGACCGGACACCGGTAATGTTAGTCGTTGAACAACCGCGTACGCTGACGTAGCCTTTCGACGTTCCGTAAATCGACTTCCTTAAAAAATTTGCTCACTAGACTAACATTTTAAAGACATTTATAAAATTCCATCACAAAATTAATATTCAATAGTAATAATACTAGCGTTTAACGCGCAACTGCGCAAAGCCCCTGGAACCATATCGCATTAGTTTTAACACGAATAAGCTCTTCAGAAATCTACGGCGGTTAGTGACGACAGGGGCGCGGTTAAAGAAAAACTCAGCGCTTTAATGCTGAAACGTTTTATTGAATTAACAACGCGTTGTCGGGTTTCAGCGCTGAAACCGCTCGGAGGGTTTGTCTGCGCTTTAAGCTTTGTAATTAATTTAGACAGTCCACTTACTCGTCGTGCCCGCCCTGTGAGAACGCATACACTCGGTTAATACTCTCATGGCGGAAATGCTTTGTATCTTCGTTAATTTGGGGACGAAAACATAAACTGATGGTCGACTTTAGAAATTATGTTTTATTCGTGGAGCCGACAAATGGCTGGATTAATTCGTCGTGACGTTTCCTGACTCTAACAAAACTTCGAGAATACTTAGATGTTTCCCACTCAAATTGAGATAGCGATGCGACTAAATAATTATCAAGATTGTATAATTATATCGCTAATTCGATGTTATAAGCAATTAGCAAATATGTTGAACATCAAGGTTTGTTTTGATTCAACGTCATTCCACCATTTTGTGTAAAAAATTTACACAAGACAAGTGTGTTTTAGCTTTTGAATGTAAAACACCCGTAAAACAGTCATTATGTACTTGTTGTGATAAATAGAATATGTTTTATTTTATTGCTGGTTTTTACGCTTACTATACCTACTTTTTAAAGACATAATAAAATGAGATAAAATTTACCAACTATAAAGATAGGAATGTTTAGCAATAGAATATGTGAGGCAAAAATATACCGTTGGAAGATATTAGCTACAAATAAATAGGCAACTAAGCACATTTATGGGTGAAATTTAATTTGCAATCGGTTTCCCAACCGCAAACATGTGGTCAAAATACTGTTGGATAATATCGAATGTACTGTTGCTATTTTTTGTTACTGTGAATAAGTAGAAAATATGCTCTGCTTCACTCCGATATTGTCCTCACTTCTACTTCCTCGG